>JAWPHD010020067.1:0-33262 GCA_037043455.1 Cyrtodaria siliqua | reverse complement strand
TAATTCATTAGGTCAGACTACTCTTATTGTAGATGCTGTTTCCTTAGATCAGGCTACTCTCATTGTTGATGCTAGTAATTCCTTAGGTCAGGCTACTCTCATTGTAGATGCTGTAATTCCTTAGGTCAGGCTACTATCATTGTAGATGCTGTAATTCCTTAGGTCAGGCTACTCTTATTGTAGATGCTGTTTCCTTAGGTCAGGCTACTCTTACTGTAGATGCTGTAATTCTTTAGGTCATGCTACTCTCATTGTAGATGCTGTAATTCCTTAGGTCAGACTACTCTTATTGTAGATTCTGTTTCCTTAGATCAGGCTTCTCTCATTGTAGATGCTGTAATTCCTTAGGTCAGGCTACTCTCATTGTAGATGCTGTAATTCCTTAGGTCAGGCTACTATCATTGTAGATGGTGTAATTCCTTAGGTCAGACTACTCTTATTGTAGATTCTGTTTCCTTAGGTCAGACTACTCTTTCCTTAGATCAGGCTATTCTTATTGTAGATGCTGTAATTTCTTAGGTCAGACTACTCTTATTGTAGATGCTGTTTCCTTAGGTCAGGGCCTACTCTTATTGTAGATGCTGTAATTCCTTAGGTCAGGCTACTCTCATTGTAGATGCTGTTTCCTTAGGTCAGGCTACTCTTATTGTAGATGCTGTAATTCCTTAGGTCAGGCTACTCTCATTGTAGATGCTGTAATCCTTAGGTCAGCTACTCTTATTGTAGATGCTGTAATTCCTTAGGTCAGGCTACTCTTATTGTAGATGCTGTAATTCCTTAGTCAGACTACTCTCATTGTAGATGCTGTAATTCCTTAGATCAGGTTATCTTATTGTAGATGCTGTTTCCTTAGATCAGGTTACTCTCATTGGTGATGCTGTATTCCTTAGGTCAGGCTACTCTCATTGTAGGTGCTGTAATTCCTTAAGTCAGGTTACTATCATTGTAGATGCTGTAATTCCTTAGGTCAGACTACTCTTATTGTAGATGCTGTTTCCTTAGGTCAGACTACTCTTATTGTAGATGCTGTTTCCTAGATCAGGTTTCAAACTAAAGGCTTAACTGAATGATGATTAATCAACTCAGTTAATCTGAACAAAACTAGTCATAATCAGAACAACACTAGTTACTAAATATGCTTGGGTCAGGCTACTCTCATTGTAGATGCTGTAATTCCTTATGTCAGGTTACTCTTATTGTAGTTGTTGTAATTCCTTAGGTCAGGCTACTCTCATTGTAGATGCTGTTCTTGGGTCAGGCTACTCTTATTGTAGAAGCTGTAATTCCTTAGATTAGGCTACTCTCATTGTAGATGCTGTAATTCTTAGGTCAGACTACTCTTATTGTAGATGCTGTTTTCCTTAGATCAGGCTACTCTTATTGTAGATGCTGTAATTCCTTAGGTCAGGCTACTCTTATTGTAGATGCTGTAATTCCTTAGGTCAGGCTACTCTCATTGTAGATGCTGTAATTCCTTAGGTCAGGCTACTCTTATTTAGATGCTGTAATTCTTAGGTCAGGCTACTCTTATTGTAGATGCTGTAATCTTTAGCTCAGAATACTCTCATTGTAGATGCTGTAATTCCTTAGGTCAGACTACTCTTATTGTAGATTGCTGTTTCCTTAGATCAGGCTACTCCTCATTGTTGATGCTGTAATTCTTAGGTCAGGCTACTCTCATTGTAGATGCTGTAATTCCTTAGGTCAGCTACTATCATTGTAGATGCTGTAATTCCTTAGGTAAGACTACTCTTATTGTAGATGCTGTTTCCTTAGGTCAGGCTACTCTTATTGTAGATGCTGTAATTCCTTATGTCAGGCTACTCTCATTGTAGATGCTGTCATTCCTTAGGTCAGGCTACTCTTATTATAGATTGCTGTTTCCTTAGGTCAGGCTACTCTTACTGTAGATGCTGTATTCCTTAGGTCAGGCTACTCTCATTGTAGATGCTGTAATTTTCTTAGGTCAGACTACACTTATTGTAGATTATGTTTCCTTAGATGAGGCTACTCTCATTGTAGATGCTGTAATTCCTTAGGTCAGGCTACTCTCATTGTAGATGCTGTAATTCCTTAGGTCAGGCTACTATCATTGTAGATGTGTAATTCCTTAGGTCAGACTACTCTTATTGTAGATTCTGTTTCCTTAGGTCAGACTACTCTTTCCTTAGATCAGGCTATTCTTATTGTAGATGCTGTAATTCCTTAGGTCAGGCTACTCTCATTGTAGATGCTGTAATTCCTTAGGTCAGGCTACTATCATTGTAGATGCTGTAATTCCTTAGGTCAGGCTACTATCATTGTAGATGGTGTAATTCCTTAGGTCAGACTACTCTTATTGTAGATTCTGTTTCCTTAGGTCAGACTACTCTTTCCTTAGATCAGGCTATTCTTATTGTAGGATGCTGTAATTCCATAGGTCAGGCTACTCTCATTGTAGATGCTGTAATTCCTTAGGTCAGGCCTACTATCATTGTAGATGGTGTAATTCCTTAGTCAGACTACTCTTATTGTAGATTCTGTTTCCTTAGGTCAGACTACTCTTTCCTTTGATCAGGCTATTCTTATTGTAGATGCTGTAATTCCTTAGGTCATGCTACTGTTATTGTAGATGCTGTAATTCCTTAGGTCAGGCTACTCTTATTGTATATGCTGTAATTCCTTAGGTCAGGCTACTCTCATTGTAGATGCTGTAATTCCTTAGGTCAGGCTACTCTTATTGTAGAAGCTGTAATTCCTTAGGTCAGGCTACTCTTATTGTAGATGCTGTAATTCCTTAGCTCAGACTACTCTCATTGTAGATGCTGTAATTCCTTAGGTCAGACTACTCTTATTGTAGATGCTGTTTCCTTAGATCAGGCTACTCTCATTGTGATGCTGTAATTCCTTAGGTCAGGCTACTCCCATTGTAGATGCTGTAATTCCTAAGGTCAGGCTACTATCATTGTATATTCTGTAATTCCTTAGGTCAGACTACTGTTATTGTAGATGCTGTTTCCTTAGGTCAGGCTACTCTTATTGTAGATTCTGTAATCCTTAGGTCAGGCTACTCTCATTGTAGATGCTGTAATCCTTAGGTCAGGCTACTCTTTTTGTAGATGCTGTTTCCTTAGGTCGGGCTACTCTTACTGTAGATGCTGTAATTCCTTAGGTCAGGGTACTCTCATTGTAGATGCTGTAATTCCTTAGATCAGACTACTCTTATTGTAGATGCTGTTTCCTTAGATCAGGCTACTCTCATTGTAGATGCTGTAATTCCTTAGGTCAGGCTACTCTCATTGTAGATGCTGTAATTCCTTAGGTCAGGCTACTATCATTGTAGATGCTATTATTCCTTAGGTCAGACTACTCTTCTTGTAGATGCTGTTTCCTTAGATCGGGCTACTCTTATTGTAGATGCTGTAATTGCTTTAGGGTCAGGCTACTCTTATTGTAGTTGCTGTAATTCCTTTGGTCAGGCTACTGTCATTGTAGATGCTGTTATTACTTAGTCAGACTACTCTTATTGTAGATGCTGTGTCCTTAGATCAGGCTACTCTTATTGTAGATGCTGTAATTCCTTAGGTCAGGCTACTCTTATTGTAGATGCTGTAATTCCTTAGGTCATGCTACTTTCATTGTAGATGCTGTAATTCCTTAGGTCAGGCTACTCTTATTGTAGATGCTGTAATTCCTTAGGTCAGGCTACTGTCATTGTAGATTCTGTAATTCCTTAGGTCAGACTACTCTTATTGTAGATGCTTTTTTCTTAGATCAGGTTACTCTTATTGTAGATGCTGTAATTCCTTAGGTCAGGATACTCTTACTGTATATGCTGTAATTCCTTAGGTCAGGCTACTATCATTGTAGATGCTGTAATTCCTTAGGTCAGGATACCTCTTATTGTAGATGCTGTAATTCCTTAGGTCAGGCTACTCTCATTGTAGATGCTGTAATTCCTTAGGTCAGGCTACTCTTATTGTAGATGCTGTTTCCTTAGGTCAGGCTACTTTTATTGTAGATGCTATACTTCCTTAGGTCAGGATCTCTTATTGTAGATGCTGTAATTCCTTAGGTCAGGCTACTCTCATTGTAGATGCTGTAATTCCTTAGGTCAGACTACTCTTTTTGTAGATGCTGTTTCCTTAGATCAGGCTACTCTGCTTGTATATGCTGTAATTCCTTAGGTCAGGCTACTATCATTGTAGATGCTGTACTTCCTTAGGTCAGACTTCTCTTATTGTAGATGCTGTTTCCTTAGGTCTGACTACTCTTATTGTAGATTGTTGTTTCCTTAGATCAGGCTACTCTTATTGTAGATGCTGTAATTCCTTAGGTCAGGCTACTCTTATTGTAGATGCTGTAATACCTTAGGTCAGGCTACTCTCATTGTAGATGCTGATATTGCTTAGGTCAGACTACTCTTATTGTAGATGCTGTGTCCTTAGATCGGGCTAGTCTTATTGTAGATGCTGTAATTCCTTAGGTCAGGCTACTCTTATTGTACTTGCTGTAATTCCTTAGGTCAGGCTACTGTCATTGTAGATGCTGTTATTCCTTAGGTCAGACTACTCTTATTGTAGATGCTGTGTCCTTAGATCAGGCTACTCTTATTGTAGATGCTGTAATTCCTTAGGTCAGGCTACTCTTATTGTAGATGCTGTAATTCCTTAGGTCAGGCTACTTTCATTGTAGATGCTGTAATTCCTTAGGTCAGGCTACTCTTATTGTAGATGCTGTTTCCCTAGGTCAGGCTACTCTTATTGTAGATGCTGTAATTCCTTAGGTCAGGCTACTGTCATTGTAGATTCTGTAATTCCTTAGGTCAGACTACTCTTATTGTAGATGCTTTTTCTTAGATCAGGCTACTCTTATTGTAGATGCTGAAATCCTTAGGTCAGGGATACTCTTATTGTAGATGCTGTAATTCCTAAGGTCAGATACTCTCATTGTAGATGCTGTAATTCCTTAGATCAGGTTACTCTTATTGTAGGATGCTGTTTCCTTAGATAAGGTTACTCTCATTGTTGATGCTGTAACTCCTTAGGTCAGGCTACTCTCATTGTAGATGCTGTAATTCCTTAGGTCAGGCTACTATCATTGTAGATGCTGTAATTCCTTAGGTCAGACTACTCTTATTGTAGATGCTGTTTCCTTAGGTCAGACTACTTTTATTGTAGATGCTGTTTCCTTAGATCAGGTTTCAAACTAAAGGCTTAACTGATCGATGATTAATCAACTCAGTTATCTGAACAACACTAGTCATAATCAGAACAACACTAGTTACTAAATATGCTTGGGTCAGGCTACTCTCATTGTAGATGCTGTAATTCCTTAGTTCAGGCTACTCTTATTGTAGATGTTGTAATTCCTTAGGTCAGGCTACTCTCATTGTAGATGCTGTTTCCTTGGGTCAGGCTACTCTTATTGTAGAATCTGTAATTCCTTAGATTAGGCTACTCTCATTGTAGATGCTGTAATTCCTTAGGTCAGACTACTCTTATTGTAGATGCTGTTTCCTTAGATCAGGCTACTCTTATTGTAGATGCTGTAATTCCTTAGGCCAGACTACTCTTATTGTAGATGCTGTAATTCCTTAGGTCAGGCTACTCTCATTGTAGATGCTGTAATTCTTTAGGTCAGGCTACTCTTATTGTAGATGCTGTAATTCCTTAGGCCAGGCTACTCTTATTGTAGATGCTGTAAATCTTTAGCTCAGACTACTCTCATTGTAGATGCTGTAATTCATTAGGTCAGACTACTCTTATTGTAGATGCTGTTTCCTTAGATCAGGCTACTCTCATTGTAGATGCTGTAATTCCTTAGGTCAGGCTACTCTCATTGTAGATGCTGTAATTCCTTAGGTCAGGCTACTATCATTGTAGATGCTGTAATTCGTTAGGTCAGACTACTCTTATTGTAGATGCTGTTTCCTTAGGTCAGACTACTCTTATTGTAGATGCTGTAATTCCTTAGGTCAGGCTACTCTCATTGTAGATGCTGTCATTCCTTAGATCAGGTTACTCTTATTGTAGATGCTGTTTCCTTAGATCAGGTTTCTCTCATTGTTGATGCTGTAACTCCTTAGGTCAGGCTACTCTCATTGTAGATGCTGTAATTCCTTATGTTAGGCTACTCTTATTGTAGTTGTTGTAATTCCTTAGGTCAGGCTACTCTCATTGTAGATGCTGTTTCCTTGGGTCAGGCTACTCTTATTGTAGAAGCTGTAATTCCTTAGATTAGGCTACTCTCATTGTAGATGCTGTAATTCCTTAGGTCAGACTACTCTTATTGTAGATGCTGTTTCCTTAGATCAGGCTACTCTTATTGTAGATGCTGTAATTCCTTAGGTCAGGCTACTCTTATTGTAGATGCTGTAATTCCTTAGGTCAGGCTACTCTCATTGTAGATGCTGTAATTCCTTAGGTCAGACTACTCTTATTGTAGATGCTGTTTCCTTAGGTCAGACTACTCTTATTGTAGATGCTGTTTCCTTAGATCAGGTTTCAAACTAAAGGCTTAACTGATCGATGATTAATCAACTCAGTTAATCTGAACAACACTAGTCATAATCAGAACAACACTTGTTACTAAATATGCTTGGGTCAGGCTACTCTCATTGTAGATGCTGTAATTCCTTAGGTCAGGCTACTCTTATTGTAGATGTTGTAATTCCTTAGGTCAGGCTACTCTCATTGTAGATGCTGTTTCCTTGGGTCAGGCTACTCTTATTGTAGAAGCTGTAATTCCTTAGATTAGGCTACTCTCATTGTAGATGCTGTAATTCCTTAGGTCAGACTACTCTTATTGTAGATGCTGTTTCCTGAGATCAGGCTACTCTTATTGTAGATGCTGTAATTCCTTAGGTCAGGCTACTCTTATTGTAGATGGTGTAATTCCTTAGGTCAGGCTACTCTCATTGTAGATGCTGTAATTCTTTAGATCAGGTTACTCTTATTGTAGATGCTGTTTCCTTAGATAAGGTTACTCTCATTGTTGATGCTGTAACTCCTTAGGTCAGGCTACTCTCATTGTAGATGCTGTAATTCCTTAGGTCAGGCTACTATCATTGTAGATGCTGTAATTCCTTAGGTCAGACTACTCTTATTGTAGATGCTGTTTCCTTAGGTCAGACTACTTTTATTGTAGATGCTGTTTCCTTAGATCAGGTTTCAAACTAAAGGCTTAACTGATCGATGATTAATCAACTCAGTTATCTGAACAACACTAGTCATAATCAGAACAACACTAGTTACTAAATATGCTTGGGTCAGGCTACTCTCATTGTAGATGCTGTAATTCCTTAGTTCAGGCTACTCTTATTGTAGATGTTGTAATTCCTTAGGTCAGGCTACTCTCATTGTAGATGCTGTTTCCTTGGGTCAGGCTACTCTTATTGTAGAATCTGTAATTCCTTAGATTAGGCTACTCTCATTGTAGATGCTGTAATTCCTTAGGTCAGACTACTCTTATTGTAGATGCTGTTTCCTTAGATCAGGCTACTCTTATTGTAGATGCTGTAATTCCTTAGGCCAGACTACTCTTATTGTAGATGCTGTAATTCCTTAGGTCAGGCTACTCTCATTGTAGATGCTGTAATTCTTTAGGTCAGGCTACTCTTATTGTAGATGCTGTAATTCCTTAGGCCAGGCTACTCTTATTGTAGATGCTGTAAATCTTTAGCTCAGACTACTCTCATTGTAGATGCTGTAATTCATTAGGTCAGACTACTCTTATTGTAGATGCTGTTTCCTTAGATCAGGCTACTCTCATTGTAGATGCTGTAATTCCTTAGGTCAGGCTACTCTCATTGTAGATGCTGTAATTCCTTAGGTCAGGCTACTATCATTGTAGATGCTGTAATTCGTTAGGTCAGACTACTCTTATTGTAGATGCTGTTTCCTTAGGTCAGACTACTCTTATTGTAGATGCTGTAATTCCTTAGGTCAGGCTACTCTCATTGTAGATGCTGTCATTCCTTAGATCAGGTTACTCTTATTGTAGATGCTGTTTCCTTAGATCAGGTTACTCTCATTGTTGATGCTGTAACTCCTTAGGTCAGGCTACTCTCATTGTAGATGCTGTAATTCCTTATGTCAGGCTACTCTTATTGTAGTTGTTGTAATTCCTTAGGTCAGGCTACTCTCATTGTAGATGCTGTTTCCTTGGGTCAGGCTACTCTTATTGTAGAAGCTGTAATTCCTTAGATTAGGCTACTCTCATTGTAGATGCTGTAATTCCTTAGGTCAGACTACTCTTATTGTAGATGCTGTTTCCTTAGGTCAGGCTACTCTTATTGTAGATGCTGTAATTCCTTAGGTCAGGCTACTCTTATTGTAGATGCTGTAATTCCTTAGGTCAGGCTACTCTCATTGTAGATGCTGTAATTCCTTAGGTCAGACTACTCTTATTGTAGATGCTGTTTCCTTAGGTCAGACTACTCTTATTGTAGATGCTGTTTCCTTAGATCAGGTTTCAAACTAAAGGCTTAACTGATCGATGATTAATCAACTCAGTTAATCTGAACAACACTAGTCATAATCAGAACAACACTTGTTACTAAATATGCTTGGGTCAGGCTACTCTCATTGTAGATGCTGTAATTCCTTAGGTCAGGCTACTCTTATTGTAGATGTTGTAATTCCTTAGGTCAGGCTACTCTCATTGTAGATGCTGTTTCCTTGGGTCAGGCTACTCTTATTGTAGAAGCTGTAATTCCTTAGATTAGGCTACTCTCATTGTAGATGCTGTAATTCC
Source organism: Cyrtodaria siliqua (assembly GCA_037043455.1). Taxonomy (NCBI): domain Eukaryota; kingdom Metazoa; phylum Mollusca; class Bivalvia; order Adapedonta; family Hiatellidae; genus Cyrtodaria; species Cyrtodaria siliqua. The sequence goes on along the minus strand of JAWPHD010020067.1, from coordinate 24,526 downwards.
TTAGGTCAGACTACTCTTATTGTAGATGCTGTTTCCTTAGATCAGGCTACTCTTATTGTAGATGCTGTAATTCCTTAGGTCAGGCTACTCTTATTGTAGATGCTGTAATTCCTTAGGTCAGGCTACTCTCATTGTAGATGCTGTAATTCTTTAGGTCAGGCTACTCTTATTGTAGATGCTGTAATTCCTTAGGCCAGGCTACTCTTATTGTAGATGCTGTAATTCTTTAGCTCAGACTACTCTCATTGTAGATGCTGTAATTCATTAGGTCAGACTACTCTTATTGTAGATGCTGTTTCCTTAGATCAGGCTACTCTCATTGTTGATGCTGTAATTCCTTAGGTCAGGCTACTCTCATTGTAGATGCTGTAATTCCTTAGGTCAGGCTACTATCATTGTAGATGCTGTAATTCCTTAGGTCAGGCTACTCTTATTGTAGATGCTGTTTCCTTAGGTCAGGCTACTCTTACTGTAGATGCTGTAATTCTTTAGGTCATGCTACTCTCATTGTAGATGCTGTAATTCCTTAGGTCAGACTACTCTTATTGTAGATTCTGTTTCCTTAGATCAGGCTTCTCTCATTGTAGATGCTGTAATTCCTTAGGTCAGGCTACTCTCATTGTAGATGCTGTAATTCCTTAGGTCAGGCTACTATCATTGTAGATGGTGTAATTCCTTAGGTCAGACTACTCTTATTGTAGATTCTGTTTCCTTAGGTCAGACTACTCTTTCCTTAGATCAGGCTATTCTTATTGTAGATGCTGTAATTTCTTAGGTCAGACTACTCTTATTGTAGATGCTGTTTCCTTAGGTCAGGCTACTCTTATTGTAGATGCTGTAATTCCTTAGGTCAGGCTACTCTCATTGTAGATGCTGTTTCCTTAGGTCAGGCTACTCTTATTGTAGATGCTGTAATTCCTTGGGTCAGGCTACTCTTATTGTAGAAGCTGTAATTCCTTAGATTAGGCTACTCTCATTGTAGATGCTGTAATTCCTTAGGTCAGACTACTCTTATTGTAGATGCTGTTTCCTTAGATCAGGCTACTCTTATTGTAGATGCTGTAATTCCTTAGGTCAGGCTACTCTTATTGTAGATGCTGTAATTCCTTAGGTCAGGCTACTCTCATTGTAGATGCTGTAATTCCTTAGGTCAGACTACTCTTATTGTAGATGCTGTTTCCTTAGGTCAGACTACTCTTATTGTAGATGCTGTTTCCTTAGATCAGGTTTCAAACTAAAGGCTTAACTGATCGATGATTAATCAACTCAGTTAATCTGAACAACACTAGTCATAATCAGAACAACACTTGTTACTAAATATGCTTGGGTCAGGCTACTCTCATTGTAGATGCTGTAATTCCTTAGGTCAGGCTACTCTTATTGTAGATGTTGTAATTCCTTAGGTCAGGCTACTCTCATTGTAGATGCTGTTTCCTTGGGTCAGGCTACTCTTATTGTAGAAGCTGTAATTCCTTAGATTAGGCTACTCTCATTGTAGATGCTGTAATTCCTTAGGTCAGACTACTCTTATTGTAGATGCTGTTTCCTTAGATCAGGCTACTCTTATTGTAGATGCTGTAATTCCTTAGGTCAGGCTACTCTTATTGTAGATGCTGTAATTCCTTAGGTCAGGCTACTCTCATTGTAGATGCTGTAATTCTTTAGGTCAGGCTACTCTTATTGTAGATGCTGTAATTCCTTAGGCCAGGCTACTCTTATTGTAGATGCTGTAATTCTTTAGCTCAGACTACTCTCATTGTAGATGCTGTAATTCATTAGGTCAGACTACTCTTATTGTAGATGCTGTTTCCTTAGATCAGGCTACTCTCATTGTTGATGCTGTAATTCCTTAGGTCAGGCTACTCTCATTGTAGATGCTGTAATTCCTTAGGTCAGGCTACTATCATTGTAGATGCTGTAATTCCTTAGGTCAGGCTACTCTTATTGTAGATGCTGTTTCCTTAGGTCAGGCTACTCTTACTGTAGATGCTGTAATTCTTTAGGTCATGCTACTCTCATTGTAGATGCTGTAATTCCTTAGGTCAGACTACTCTTATTGTAGATTCTGTTTCCTTAGATCAGGCTTCTCTCATTGTAGATGCTGTAATTCCTTAGGTCAGGCTACTCTCATTGTAGATGCTGTAATTCCTTAGGTCAGGCTACTATCATTGTAGATGGTGTAATTCCTTAGGTCAGACTACTCTTATTGTAGATTCTGTTTCCTTAGGTCAGACTACTCTTTCCTTAGATCAGGCTATTCTTATTGTAGATGCTGTAATTTCTTAGGTCAGACTATTCTTATTGTAGATGCTGTTTCCTTAGGTCAGGCTACTCTTATTGTAGATGCTGTAATTCCTTAGGTCAGGCTACTTTCATTGTAGATGCTGTTTCCTTAGGTCAGGCTACTCTTATTGTAGATGCTGTAATTCCTTAGGTCAGGCTACTCTCATTGTAGATGCTGTAATTCCTTAGGTCAGGCTACTCTTATTGTAGATGCTGTAATTCCTTAGGTCAGGCTACTCTTATTGTAGATGCTGTAATTCCTTAGGTCAGACTACTCTCATTGTAGATGCTGTAATTCCTTAGATCAGGTTACTCTTATTGTAGATGCTGTTTCCTTAGATCAGGTTACTCTCATTGTTGATGCTGTAATTCCTTAGGTCAGGCTACTCTCATTGTAGGTGCTGTAATTCCTTAAGTCAGGTTACTATCATTGTAGATGCTGTAATTCCTTAGGTCAGACTACTCTTATTGTAGATGCTGTTTCCTTAGGTCAGACTACTCTTATTGTAGATGCTGTTTCCTTAGATCAGGTTTCAAACTAAAGGCTTAACTGAATGATGATTAATCAACTCAGTTAATCTGAACAAAACTAGTCATAATCAGAACAACACTAGTTACTAAATATGCTTGGGTCAGGCTACTCTCATTGTAGATGCTGTAATTCCTTATGTCAGGTTACTCTTATTGTAGTTGTTGTAATTCCTTAGGTCAGGCTACTCTCATTGTAGATGCTGTTTCCTTGGGTCAGGCTACTCTTATTGTAGAAGCTGTAATTCCTTAGATTAGGCTACTCTCATTGTAGATGCTGTAATTCCTTAGGTCAGACTACTCTTATTGTAGATGCTGTTTCCTTAGATCAGGCTACTCTTATTGTAGATGCTGTAATTCCTTAGGTCAGGCTACTCTTATTGTAGATGCTGTAATTCCTTAGGTCAGGTGTTTCCTTAGGTCAGGCTACTCTTATTGTAGATGCTGTAATTCCTTATGTCAGGCTACTCTCATTGTAGATGCTGTAATTCCTTAGGTCAGGCTACTCTTATTTTAGATGCTGTAATTCCTTAGGTCAGGCTACTCTTATTGTAGATGCTGTAATTCTTTAGCTCAGAATACTCTCATTGTAGATGCTGTAATTCCTTAGGTCAGACTACTCTTTTTGTAGATGCTGTTTCCTTAGATCAGGCTACTCTCATTGTTGATGCTGTAATTCCTTAGGTCAGGCTACTCTCATTGTAGATGCTGTAATTCCTTAGGTCAGGCTACTATCATTGTAGATGCTGTAATTCCTTAGGTAAGACTACTCTTATTGTAGATGCTGTTTCCTTAGGTCAGGCTACTCTTATTGTAGATGCTGTAATTCCTTATGTCAGGCTACTCTCATTGTAGATGCTGTCATTCCTTAGGTCAGGCTACTCTTATTATAGATGCTGTTTCCTTAGGTCAGGCTACTCTTACTGTAGATGCTGTAATTCCTTAGGTCAGGCTACTCTCATTGTAGATGCTGTAATTCCTTAGGTCAGACTACTCTTATTGTAGATTATGTTTCCTTAGATGAGGCTACTCTCATTGTAGATGCTGTAATTCCTTATGTCAGGCTACTCTCATTGTAGATGCTGTAATTCCTTAGGTCAGGCTACTATCATTGTAGATGGTGTAATTCCTTAGGTCAGACTACTCTTATTGTAGATTCTGTTTCCTTAGGTCAGACTACTCTTTCCTTAGATCAGGCTATTCTTATTGTAGATGCTGTAATTCCTTAGGTCATGCTACTGTTATTGTAGATGCTGTAATTCCTTAGGTCAGGCTACTCTTATTGTAGATGCTGTAATTCCTTAGGTCAGGCTACTCTCATTGTAGATGCTGTAATTCCTTAGGTCAGGCTACTCTTATTGTAGATGCTGTAATTCCTTAGGTCAGGCTACTCTTATTGTAGATGCTGTAATTCCTTAGCTCAGACTACTCTCATTGTAGATGCTGTAATTCCTTAGGTCAGACTACTCTTATTGTAGATGCTGTTTCCTTAGATCAGGCTACTCTCATTGTTGATGCTGTAATTCCTTAGGTCAGGCTACTCCCATTGTAGATGCTGTAATTCCTAAGGTCAGGCTACTATCATTGTATATTCTGTAATTCCTTAGGTCAGACTACTCTTATTGTAGATGCTGTTTCCTTAGGTCAGGCTACTCTTATTGTAGATTCTGTAATTCCTTAGGTCAGGCTACTCTCATTGTAGATGCTGTAATTCCTTAGGTCAGGCTACTCTTTTTGTAGATGCTGTTTCCTTAGGTCGGGCTACTCTTACTGTAGATGCTGTAATTCCTTAGGTCAGGGTACTCTCATTGTAGATGCTGTAATTCCTTAGATCAGACTACTCTTATTGTAGATGCTGTTTCCTTAGATCAGGCTACTCTCATTGTAGATGCTGTAATTCCTTAGGTCAGGCTACTCTCATTGTAGATGCTGTAATTCCTTAGGTCAGGCTACTATCATTGTAGATGCTATTATTCCTTAGGTCAGACTACTCTTCTTGTAGATGCTGTTTCCTTAGATCGGGCTACTCTTATTGTAGATGCTGTAATTGCTTAGGTCAGGCTACTCTTATTGTAGTTGCTGTAATTCCTTTGGTCAGGCTACTGTCATTGTAGATGCTGTTATTACTTAGGTCAGACTACTCTTATTGTAGATGCTGTGTCCTTAGATCAGGCTACTCTTATTGTAGATGCTGTAATTCCTTAGATCAGGCTACTCTTATTGTAGATGCTGTAATTCCTTAGGTCATGCTACTTTCATTGTAGATGCTGTAATTCCTTAGGTCAGGCTACTCTTATTGTAGATGCTGTAAATCTTTAGCTCAGACTACTCTCATTGTAGATGCTGTAATTCATTAGGTCAGACTACTCTTATTGTAGATGCTGTTTCCTTAGATCAGGCTACTCTCATTGTAGATGCTGTAATTCCTTAGGTCAGGCTACTCTCATTGTAGATGCTGTAATTCCTTAGGTCAGGCTACTATCATTGTAGATGCTGTAATTCGTTAGGTCAGACTACTCTTATTGTAGATGCTGTTTCCTTAGGTCAGACTACTCTTATTGTAGATGCTGTAATTCCTTAGGTCAGGCTACTCTCATTGTAGATGCTGTCATTCCTTAGATCAGGTTACTCTTATTGTAGATGCTGTTTCCTTAGATCCGGTTACTCTCATTGTTGATGCTGTAACTCCTTAGGTCAGGCTACTCTCATTGTAGATGCTGTAATTCCTTATGTCAGGCTACTCTTATTGTAGTTGTTGTAATTCCTTAGGTCAGGCTACTCTCATTGTAGATGCTGTTTCCTTGGGTCAGGCTACTCTTATTGTAGAAGCTGTAATTCCTTAGATTAGGCTACTCTCATTGTAGATGCTGTAATTCCTTAGGTCAGACTACTCTTATTGTAGATGCTGTTTCCTTAGATCAGGCTACTCTTATTGTAGATGCTGTAATTCCTTAGGTCAGGCTACTCTTATTGTAGATGCTGTAATTCCTTAGGTCAGGCTACTCTCATTGTAGATGCTGTAATTCCTTAGGTCAGACTACTCTTATTGTAGATGCTGTTTCCTTAGGTCAGACTACTCTTATTGTAGATGCTGTTTCCTTAGATCAGGTTTCAAACTAAAGGCTTAACTGATCGATGATTAATCAACTCAGTTAATCTGAACAACACTAGTCATAATCAGAACAACACTTGTTACTAAATATGCTTGGGTCAGGCTACTCTCATTGTAGATGCTGTAATTCCTTAGGTCAGGCTACTCTTATTGTAGATGTTGTAATTCCTTAGGTCAGGCTACTCTCATTGTAGATGCTGTTTCCTTGGGTCAGGCTACTCTTATTGTAGAAGCTGTAATTCCTTAGATTAGGCTACTCTCATTGTAGATGCTGTAATTCCTTAGGTCAGACTACTCTTATTGTAGATGCTGTTTCCTTAGATCAGGCTACTCTTATTGTAGATGCTGTAATTCCTTAGGTCAGGCTACTCTTATTGTAGATGCTGTAATTCCTTAGGTCAGGCTACTCTCATTGTAGATGCTGTAATTCTTTAGGTCAGGCTACTCTTATTGTAGATGCTGTAATTCCTTAGGCCAGGCTACTCTTATTGTAGATGCTGTAATTCTTTAGCTCAGACTACTCTCATTGTAGATGCTGTAATTCATTAGGTCAGACTACTCTTATTGTAGATGCTGTTTCCTTAGATCAGGCTACTCTCATTGTTGATGCTGTAATTCCTTAGGTCAGGCTACTCTCATTGTAGATGCTGTAATTCCTTAGGTCAGGCTACTATCATTGTAGATGCTGTAATTCCTTAGGTCAGGCTACTCTTATTGTAGATGCTGTTTCCTTAGGTCAGGCTACTCTTACTGTAGATGCTGTAATTCTTTAGGTCATGCTACTCTCATTGTAGATGCTGTAATTCCTTAGGTCAGACTACTCTTATTGTAGATTCTGTTTCCTTAGATCAGGCTTCTCTCATTGTAGATGCTGTAATTCCTTAGGTCAGGCTACTCTCATTGTAGATGCTGTAATTCCTTAGGTCAGGCTACTATCATTGTAGATGGTGTAATTCCTTAGGTCAGACTACTCTTATTGTAGATTCTGTTTCCTTAGGTCAGACTACTCTTTCCTTAGATCAGGCTATTCTTATTGTAGATGCTGTAATTTCTTAGGTCAGACTACTCTTATTGTAGATGCTGTTTCCTTAGGTCAGGCTACTCTTATTGTAGATGCTGTAATTCCTTAGGTCAGGCTACTCTCATTGTAGATGCTGTTTCCTTAGGTCAGGCTACTCTTATTGTAGATGCTGTAATTCCTTGGGTCAGGCTACTCTTATTGTAGAAGCTGTAATTCCTTAGATTAGGCTACTCTCATTGTAGATGCTGTAATTCCTTAGGTCAGACTACTCTTATTGTAGATGCTGTTTCCTTAGATCAGGCTACTCTTATTGTAGATGCTGTAATTCCTTAGGTCAGGCTACTCTTATTGTAGATGCTGTAATTCCTTAGGTCAGGCTACTCTCATTGTAGATGCTGTAATTCCTTAGGTCAGACTACTCTTATTGTAGATGCTGTTTCCTTAGGTCAGACTACTCTTATTGTAGATGCTGTTTCCTTAGATCAGGTTTCAAACTAAAGGCTTAACTGATCGATGATTAATCAACTCAGTTAATCTGAACAACACTAGTCATAATCAGAACAACACTTGTTACTAAATATGCTTGGGTCAGGCTACTCTCATTGTAGATGCTGTAATTCCTTAGGTCAGGCTACTCTTATTGTAGATGTTGTAATTCCTTAGGTCAGGCTACTCTCATTGTAGATGCTGTTTCCTTGGGTCAGGCTACTCTTATTGTAGAAGCTGTAATTCCTTAGATTAGGCTACTCTCATTGTAGATGCTGTAATTCCTTAGGTCAGACTACTCTTATTGTAGATGCTGTTTCCTTAGATCAGGCTACTCTTATTGTAGATGCTGTAATTCCTTAGGTCAGGCTACTCTTATTGTAGATGCTGTAATTCCTTAGGTCAGGCTACTCTCATTGTAGATGCTGTAATTCTTTAGGTCAGGCTACTCTTATTGTAGATGCTGTAATTCCTTAGGCCAGGCTACTCTTATTGTAGATGCTGTAATTCTTTAGCTCAGACTACTCTCATTGTAGATGCTGTAATTCATTAGGTCAGACTACTCTTATTGTAGATGCTGTTTCCTTAGATCAGGCTACTCTCATTGTTGATGCTGTAATTCCTTAGGTCAGGCTACTCTCATTGTAGATGCTGTAATTCCTTAGGTCAGGCTACTATCATTGTAGATGCTGTAATTCCTTAGGTCAGGCTACTCTTATTGTAGATGCTGTTTCCTTAGGTCAGGCTACTCTTACTGTAGATGCTGTAATTCTTTAGGTCATGCTACTCTCATTGTAGATGCTGTAATTCCTTAGGTCAGACTACTCTTATTGTAGATTCTGTTTCCTTAGATCAGGCTTCTCTCATTGTAGATGCTGTAATTCCTTAGGTCAGGCTACTCTCATTGTAGATGCTGTAATTCCTTAGGTCAGGCTACTATCATTGTAGATGGTGTAATTCCTTAGGTCAGACTACTCTTATTGTAGATTCTGTTTCCTTAGGTCAGACTACTCTTTCCTTAGATCAGGCTATTCTTATTGTAGATGCTGTAATTTCTTAGGTCAGACTACTCTTATTGTAGATGCTGTTTCCTTAGGTCAGGCTACTCTTATTGTAGATGCTGTAATTCCTTAGGTCAGGCTACTCTCATTGTAGATGCTGTTTCCTTAGGTCAGGCTACTCTTATTGTAGATGCTGTAATTCCTTGGGTCAGGCTACTCTTATTGTAGAAGCTGTAATTCCTTAGATTAGGCTACTCTCATTGTAGATGCTGTAATTCCTTAGGTCAGACTACTCTTATTGTAGATGCTGTTTCCTTAGATCAGGCTACTCTTATTGTAGATGCTGTAATTCCTTAGGTCAGGCTACTCTTATTGTAGATGCTGTAATTCCTTAGGTCAGGCTACTCTCATTGTAGATGCTGTAATTCCTTAGGTCAGACTACTCTTATTGTAGATGCTGTTTCCTTAGGTCAGACTACTCTTATTGTAGATGCTGTTTCCTTAGATCAGGTTTCAAACTAAAGGCTTAACTGATCGATGATTAATCAACTCAGTTAATCTGAACAACACTAGTCATAATCAGAACAACACTTGTTACTAAATATGCTTGGGTCAGGCTACTCTCATTGTAGATGCTGTAATTCCTTAGGTCAGGCTACTCTTATTGTAGATGTTGTAATTCCTTAGGTCAGGCTACTCTCATTGTAGATGCTGTTTCCTTGGGTCAGGCTACTCTTATTGTAGAAGCTGTAATTCCTTAGATTAGGCTACTCTCATTGTAGATGCTGTAATTCCTTAGGTCAGACTACTCTTATTGTAGATGCTGTTTCCTTAGATCAGGCTACTCTTATTGTAGATGCTGTAATTCCTTAGGTCAGGCTACTCTTATTGTAGATGCTGTAATTCCTTAGGTCAGGCTACTCTCATTGTAGATGCTGTAATTCTTTAGGTCAGGCTACTCTTATTGTAGATGCTGTAATTCCTTAGGCCAGGCTACTCTTATTGTAGATGCTGTAATTCTTTAGCTCAGACTACTCTCATTGTAGATGCTGTAATTCATTAGGTCAGACTACTCTTATTGTAGATGCTGTTTCCTTAGATCAGGCTACTCTCATTGTTGATGCTGTAATTCCTTAGGTCAGGCTACTCTCATTGTAGATGCTGTAATTCCTTAGGTCAGGCTACTATCATTGTAGATGCTGTAATTCCTTAGGTCAGGCTACTCTTATTGTAGATGCTGTTTCCTTAGGTCAGGCTACTCTTACTGTAGATGCTGTAATTCTTTAGGTCATGCTACTCTTATTGTAGATGCTGTAATTCCTTAGGTCAGACTACTCTTATTGTAGATTCTGTTTCCTTAGATCAGGCTTCTCTCATTGTAGATGCTGTAATTCCTTAGGTCAGGCTACTCTCATTGTAGATGCTGTAATTCCTTAGGTCAGGCTACTATCATTGTAGATGGTGTAATTCCTTAGGTCAGACTACTCTTATTGTAGATTCTGTTTCCTTAGGTCAGACTACTCTTTCCTTAGATCAGGCTATTCTTATTGTAGATGCTGTAATTTCTTAGGTCAGACTACTCTTATTGTAGATGCTGTTTCCTTAGGTCAGGCTACTCTTATTGTAGATGCTGTAATTCCTTAGGTCAGGCTACTCTCATTGTAGATGCTGTTTCCTTAGGTCAGGCTACTCTTATTGTAGATGCTGTAATTCCTTAGGTCAGGCTACTCTCATTGTAGATGCTGTAATTCCTTAGGTCAGGCTACTCTTATTGTAGATGCTGTAATTCCTTAGGTCAGGCTACTCTTATTGTAGATGCTGTAATTCCTTAGGTCAGACTACTCTCATTGTAGATGCTGTAATTCCTTAGATCAGGTTACTCTTATTGTAGATGCTGTTTCCTTAGATCAGGTTACTCTCATTGTTGATGCTGTAATTCCTTAGGTCAGGCTACTCTCATTGTAGGTGCTGTAATTCCTTAAGTCAGGTTACTATCATTGTAGATGCTGTAATTCCTTAGGTCAGACTACTCTTATTGTAGATGCTGTTTCCTTAGGTCAGACTACTCTTATTGTAGATGCTGTTTCCTTAGATCAGGTTTCAAACTAAAGGCTTAACTGAATGATGATTAATCAACTCAGTTAATCTGAACAAAACTAGTCATAATCAGAACAACACTAGTTACTAAATATGCTTGGGTCAGGCTACTCTCATTGTAGATGCTGTAATTCCTTATGTCAGGTTACTCTTATTGTAGTTGTTGTAATTCCTTAGGTCAGGCTACTCTCATTGTAGATGCTGTTTCCTTGGGTCAGGCTACTCTTATTGTAGAAGCTGTAATTCCTTAGATTAGGCTACTCTCATTGTAGATGCTGTAATTCCTTAGGTCAGACTACTCTTATTGTAGATGCTGTTTCCTTAGATCAGGCTACTCTTATTGTAGATGCTGTAATTCCTTAGGTCAGGCTACTCTTATTGTAGATGCTGTAATTCCTTAGGTCAGGTGTTTCCTTAGGTCAGGCTACTCTTATTGTAGATGCTGTAATTCCTTATGTCAGGCTACTCTCATTGTAGATGCTGTAATTCCTTAGGTCAGGCTACTCTTATTTTAGATGCTGTAATTCCTTAGGTCAGGCTACTCTTATTGTAGATGCTGTAATTCTTTAGCTCAGAATACTCTCATTGTAGATGCTGTAATTCCTTAGGTCAGACTACTCTTTTTGTAGATGCTGTTTCCTTAGATCAGGCTACTCTCATTGTTGATGCTGTAATTCCTTAGGTCAGACTACTCTTATTGTAGATGCTGTTTCCTTAGATCAGGCTACTCTTATTGTAGATGCTGTAATTCCTTAGGTCAGGCTACTCTCATTGTAGATGCTGTAATTCCTTAGGTCAGGCTACTATCATTGTAGATGCTGTAATTCCTTAGGTCAGGCTACTCTTATTGTAGATGCTGTTTCCTTAGGTCAGGCTACTCTTACTGTAGATGCTGTAATTCTTTAGGTCATGCTACTCTCATTGTAGATGCTGTAATTCCTTAGGTCAGACTACTCTTATTGTAGATTCTGTTTCTTAGATCAGGCTTCTCTCATTGTAGATGCTGTAATTCCTTAGGTCAGGCTACTCTCATTGTAGATGCTGTAATTCCTTAGGTCAGGCTACTATCATTGTAGATGGTGTAATTCCTTAGGTCAGACTACTCTTATTGTAGATTCTGTTTCCTTAGGTCAGACTACTCTTTCCTTAGATCAGGCTATTCTTATTGTAGATGCTGTAATTTCTTAGGTCAGACTACTCTTATTGTAGATGCTGTTTCCTGTAGGTCAGGCTACTCTTATTGTAGATGCTGTAATTCCTTAGGTCAGGCTACTCTCATTGTAGATGCTGTTTCCTTAGGTCAGGCTACTCTTATTGTAGATGCTGTAATTCCTTGGGTCAGGCTACTCTTATTGTAGAAGCTGTAATTCCTTAGATTAGGCTACTCTCATTGTAGATGCTGTAATTCCTTAGGTCAGACTACTCTTATTGTAGATGCTGTTTCCTTAGATCAGGCTACTCTTATTGTAGATGCTGTAATTCCTTAGGTCAGGCTACTCTTATTGTAGATGCTGTAATTCCTTAGGTCAGGCTACTCTCATTGTAGATGCTGTAATTCCTTAGGTCAGACTACTCTTATTGTAGATGCTGTTTCCTTAGGTCAGACTACTCTTATTGTAGATGCTGTTTCCTTAGATCAGGTTTCAAACTAAAGGCTTAACTGATCGATGATTAATCAACTCAGTTAATCTGAACAACACTAGTCATAATCAGAACAACACTTGTTACTAAATATGCTTGGGTCAGGCTACTCTCATTGTAGATGCTGTAATTCCTTAGGTCAGGCTACTCTTATTGTAGATGTTGTAATTCCTTAGGTCAGGCTACTCTCATTGTAGATGCTGTTTCCTTGGGTCAGGCTACTCTTATTGTAGAAGCTGTAATTCCTTAGATTAGGCTACTCTCATTGTAGATGCTGTAATTCCTTAGGTCAGACTACTCTTATTGTAGATGCTGTTTCCTTAGATCAGGCTACTCTTATTGTAGATGCTGTAATTCCTTAGGTCAGGCTACTCTTATTGTAGATGCTGTAATTCCTTAGGTCAGGCTACTCTCATTGTAGATGCTGTAATTCTTTAGGTCAGGCTACTCTTATTGTAGATGCTGTAATTCCTTAGGCCAGGCTACTCTTATTGTAGATGCTGTAATTCTTTAGCTCAGACTACTCTCATTGTAGATGCTGTAATTCATTAGGTCAGACTACTCTTATTGTAGATGCTGTTTCCTTAGATCAGGCTACTCTCATTGTTGATGCTGTAATTCCTTAGGTCAGGCTACTCTCATTGTAGATGCTGTAATTCCTTAGGTCAGGCTACTATCATTGTAGATGCTGTAATTCCTTAGGTCAGGCTACTCTTATTGTAGATGCTGTTTCCTTAGGTCAGGCTACTCTTACTGTAGATGCTGTAATTCTTTAGGTCATGCTACTCTCATTGTAGATGCTGTAATTCCTTAGGTCAGACTACTCTTATTGTAGATTCTGTTTCCTTAGATCAGGCTTCTCTCATTGTAGATGCTGTAATTCCTTAGGTCAGGCTACTCTCATTGTAGATGCTGTAATTCCTTAGGTCAGGCTACTATCATTGTAGATGGTGTAATTCCTTAGGTCAGACTACTCTTATTGTAGATTCTGTTTCCTTAGGTCAGACTACTCTTTCCTTAGATCAGGCTATTCTTATTGTAGATGCTGTAATTTCTTAGGTCAGACTACTCTTATTGTAGATGCTGTTTCCTTAGGTCAGGCTACTCTTATTGTAGATGCTGTAATTCCTTAGGTCAGGCTACTCTCATTGTAGATGCTGTTTCCTTAGGTCAGGCTACTCTTATTGTAGATGCTGTAATTCCTTAGGTCAGGCTACTCTCATTGTAGATGCTGTAATTCCTTAGGTCAGGCTACTCTTATTGTAGATGCTGTAATTCCTTAGGTCAGGCTACTCTTATTGTAGATGCTGTAATTCCTTAGGTCAGACTACTCTCATTGTAGATGCTGTAATTCCTTAGATCAGGTTACTCTTATTGTAGATGCTGTTTCCTTAGATCAGGTTACTCTCATTGTTGATGCTGTAATTCCTTAGGTCAGGCTACTCTCATTGTAGGTGCTGTAATTCCTTAAGTCAGGTTACTATCATTGTAGATGCTGTAATTCCTTAGGTCAGACTACTCTTATTGTAGATGCTGTTTCCTTAGGTCAGACTACTCTTATTGTAGATGCTGTTTCCTTAGATCAGGTTTCAAACTAAAGGCTTAACTGAATGATGATTAATCAACTCAGTTAATCTGAACAAAACTAGTCATAATCAGAACAACACTAGTTACTAAATATGCTTGGGTCAGGCTACTCTCATTGTAGATGCTGTAATTCCTTATGTCAGGTTACTCTTATTGTAGTTGTTGTAATTCCTTAGGTCAGGCTACTCTCATTGTAGATGCTGTTTCCTTGGGTCAGGCTACTCTTATTGTAGAAGCTGTAATTCCTTAGATTAGGCTACTCTCATTGTAGATGCTGTAATTCCTTAGGTCAGACTACTCTTATTGTAGATGCTGTTTCCTTAGATCAGGCTACTCTTATTGTAGATGCTGTAATTCCTTAGGTCAGGCTACTCTTATTGTAGATGCTGTAATTCCTTAGGTCAGGTGTTTCCTTAGGTCAGGCTACTCTTATTGTAGATGCTGTAATTCCTTATGTCAGGCTACTCTCATTGTAGATGCTGTAATTCCTTAGGTCAGGCTACTCTTATTTTAGATGCTGTAATTCCTTAGGTCAGGCTACTCTTATTGTAGATGCTGTAATTCTTTAGCTCAGAATACTCTCATTGTAGATGCTGTAATTCCTTAGGTCAGACTACTCTTTTTGTAGATGCTGTTTCCTTAGATCAGGCTACTCTCATTGTTGATGCTGTAATTCCTTAGGTCAGGCTACTCTCATTGTAGATGCTGTATTTCCTTAGGTCAGGCTACTATCATTGTAGATGCTGTAATTCCTTAGGTAAGACTACTCTTATTGTAGATGCTGTTTCCTTAGGTCAGGCTACTCTTATTGTAGATGCTGTAATTCCTTATGTCAGGCTACTCTCATTGTAGATGCTGTCATTCCTTAGGTCAGGCTACTCTTATTATAGATGCTGTTTCCTTAGGTCAGGCTACTCTTACTGTAGATGCTGTAATTCCTTAGGTCAGGCTACTCTCATTGTAGATGCTGTAATTCCTTAGGTCAGACTACTCTTATTGTAGATTATGTTTCCTTAGATGAGGCTACTCTCATTGTAGATGCTGTAATTCCTTATGTCAGGCTACTCTCATTGTAGATGCTGTAATTCCTTAGGTCAGGCTACTATCATTGTAGATGGTGTAATTCCTTAGGTCAGACTACTCTTATTGTAGATTCTGTTTCCTTAGGTCAGACTACTCTTTCCTTAGATCAGGCTATTCTTATTGTAGATGCTGTAATTCCTTAGGTCATGCTACTGTTATTGTAGATGCTGTAATTCCTTAGGTCAGGCTACTCTTATTGTAGATGCTGTAATTCCTTAGGTCAGGCTACTCTCATTGTAGATGCTGTAATTCCTTAGGTCAGGCTACTCTTATTGTAGATGCTGTAATTCCTTAGGTCAGGCTACTCTTATTGTAGATGCTGTAATTCCTTAGCTCAGACTACTCTCATTGTAGATGCTGTAATTCCTTAGGTCAGACTACTCTTATTGTAGATGCTGTTTCCTTAGATCAGGCTACTCTCATTGTTGATGCTGTAATTCCTTAGGTCAGGCTACTCCCATTGTAGATGTTGTAATTCCTAAGGTCAGGCTACTATCATTGTATATTCTGTAATTCCTTAGGTCAGACTACTCTTATTGTAGATGCTGTTTCCTTAGGTCGGGCTACTCTTATTGTAGATTCTGTAATTCCTTAGGTCAGGCTACTCTCATTGTAGATGCTGTAATTCCTTAGGTCAGGCTACTCTTTTTGTAGATGCTGTTTCCTTAGGTCGGGCTACTCTTACTGTAGATGCTGTAATTCCTTAGGTCAGGGTACTCTCATTGTAGATGCTGTAATTCCTTAGATCAGACTACTCTTATTGTAGATGCTGTTTCCTTAGATCAGGCTACTCTCATTGTAGATGCTGTAATTCCTTAGGTCAGGCTACTCTCATTGTAGATGCTGTAATTCCTTAGGTCAGGCTACTATCATTGTAGATGCTATTATTCCTTAGGTCAGACTACTCTTCTTGTAGATGCTGTTTCCTTAGATCGGGCTACTCTTATTGTAGATGCTGTAATTGCTTAGGTCAGGCTACTCTTATTGTAGTTGCTGTAATTCCTTTGGTCAGGCTACTGTCATTGTAGATGCTGTTATTACTTAGGTCAGACTACTCTTATTGTAGATGCTGTGTCCTTAGATCAGGCTACTCTTATTGTAGATGCTGTAATTCCTTAGGTCAGGCTACTCTTATTGTAGATGCTGTAATTCCTTAGGTCATGCTACTTTCATTGTAGATGCTGTAATTCCTTAGGTCAGGCTACTCTTATTGTAGATGCTGTAAATCTTTAGCTCAGACTACTCTCATTGTAGATGCTGTAATTCATTAGGTCAGACTACTCTTATTGTAGATGCTGTTTCCTTAGATCAGGCTACTCTCATTGTAGATGCTGTAATTCCTTAGGTCAGGCTACTCTCATTGTAGATGCTGTAATTCCTTAGGTCAGGCTACTATCATTGTAGATGCTGTAATTCGTTAGGTCAGACTACTCTTATTGTAGATGCTGTTTCCTTAGGTCAGACTACTCTTATTGTAGATGCTGTAATTCCTTAGGTCAGGCTACTCTCATTGTAGATGCTGTCATTCCTTAGATCAGGTTACTCTTATTGTAGATGCTGTTTCCTTAGATCAGGTTACTCTCATTGTTGATGCTGTAACTCCTTAGGTCAGGCTACTCTCATTGTAGATGCTGTAATTCCTTATGTCAGGCTACTCTTATTGTAGTTGTTGTAATTCCTTAGGTCAGGCTACTCTCATTGTAGATGCTGTTTCCTTGGGTCAGGCTACTCTTATTGTAGAAGCTGTAATTCCTTAGATTAGGCTACTCTCATTGTAGATGCTGTAATTCCTTAGGTCAGACTACTCTTATTGTAGATGCTGTTTCCTTAGATCAGGCTACTCTTATTGTAGATGCTGTAATTCCTTAGGTCAGGCTACTCTTATTGTAGATGCTGTAATTCCTTAGGTCAGGCTACTCTCATTGTAGATGCTGTAATTCCTTAGGTCAGACTACTCTTATTGTAGATGCTGTTTCCTTAGGTCAGACTACTCTTATTGTAGATGCTGTTTCCTTAGATCAGGTTTCAAACTAAAGGCTTAACTGATCGATGATTAATCAACTCAGTTAATCTGAACAACACTAGTCATAATCAGAACAACACTTGTTACTAAATATGCTTGGGTCAGGCTACTCTCATTGTAGATGCTGTAATTCCTTAGGTCAGGCTACTCTTATTGTAGATGTTGTAATTCCTTAGGTCAGGCTACTCTCATTGTAGATGCTGTTTCCTTGGGTCAGGCTACTCTTATTGTAGAAGCTGTAATTCCTTAGATTAGGCTACTCTCATTGTAGATGCTGTAATTCCTTAGGTCAGACTACTCTTATTGTAGATGCTGTTTCCTTAGATCAGGCTACTCTTATTGTAGATGCTGTAATTCCTTAGGTCAGGCTACTCTTATTGTAGATGCTGTAATTCCTTAGGTCAGGCTACTCTCATTGTAGATGCTGTAATTCTTTAGGTCAGGCTACTCTTATTGTAGATGCTGTAATTCCTTAGGCCAGGCTACTCTTATTGTAGATGCTGTAATTCTTTAGCTCAGACTACTCTCATTATAGATGGTGTAATTCCTTAGGTCAGACTACTCTTATTGTAGATTCTGTTTCCTTAGGTCAGACTACTCTTTCCTTAGATCAGGCTATTCTTATTGTAGATGCTGTAATTTCTTAGGTCAGACTACTCTTATTGTAGATGCTGTTTCCTTAGGTCAGGCTACTCTTATTGTAGATGCTGTAATTCCTTAGGTCAGGCTACTCTCATTGTAGATGCTGTTTCCTTAGGTCAGGCTACTCTTATTGTAGATGCTGTAATTCCTTGGGTCTGGCTACTCTTATTGTAGAAGCTGTAATTCCTTAGATTAGGCTAATCTCATTGTAGATGCTGTAATTCCTTAGGTCAGACTACTCTTATTGTAGATGCTGTTTCCTTAGATCAGGCTACTCTTATTGTAGATGCTGTAATTCCTTAGGTCAGGCTACTCTTATTGTTGATGCTGTAATTCCTTAGGTCAGGCTACTCTCATTGTAGATGCTGTAATTCCTTAGGTCAGACTACTCTTATTGTAGATGCTGTTTCCTTAGGTCAGACTACTCTTATTGTAGATGCTGTTTCCTTAGATCAGGTTTCAAACTAAAGGCTTAACTGATCGATGATTAATCAACTCAGTTAATCTGAACAACACTAGTCATAATCAGAACAACACTTGTTACTAAATATGCTTGGGTCAGGCTACTCTCATTGTAGATGCTGTAATTCCTTAGGTCAGGCTACTCTTATTGTAGATGTTGTAATTCCTTAGGTCAGGCTACTCTCATTGTAGATGCTGTTTCCTTGGGTCAGGCTACTCTTATTGTAGAAGCTGTAATTCCTTAGATTAGGCTACTCTCATTGTAGATGCTGTAATTCCTTAGGTCAGACTACTCTTATTGTAGATGCTGTTTCCTTAGATCAGGCTACTCTTATTGTAGATGCTGTAATTCCTTAGGTCAGGCTACTCTTATTGTAGATGCTGTAATTCCTTAGGTCAGGCTACTCTCATTGTAGATGCTGTAATTCTTTAGGTCAGGCTACTCTTATTGTAGATGCTGTAATTCCTTAGGCCAGGCTACTCTTATTGTAGATGCTGTAATTCTTTAGCTCAGACTACTCTCATTGTAGATGCTGTAATTCATTAGGTCAGACTACTCTTATTGTAGATGCTGTTTCCTTAGATCAGGCTACTCTCATTGTTGATGCTGTAATTCCTTAGGTCAGGCTACTCTCATTGTAGATGCTGTAATTCCTTAGGTCAGGCTACTATCATTGTAGATGCTGTAATTCCTTAGGTCAGGCTACTCTTATTGTAGATGCTGTTTCCTTAGGTCAGGCTACTCTTACTGTAGATGCTGTAATTCTTTAGGTCATGCTACTCTCATTGTAGATGCTGTAATTCCTTAGGTCAGACTACTCTTATTGTAGATTCTGTTTCCTTAGATCAGGCTTCTCTCATTGTAGATGCTGTAATTCCTTAGGTCAGGCTACTCTCATTGTAGATGCTGTAATTCCTTAGGTCAGGCTACTATCATTGTAGATGGTGTAATTCCTTAGGTCAGACTACTCTTATTGTAGATTCTGTTTCCTTAGGTCAGACTACTCTTTCCTTAGATCAGGCTATTCTTATTGTAGATGCTGTAATTTCTTAGGTCAGACTACTCTAATTGTAGATGCTGTTTCCTTAGGTCAGGCTACTCTTATTGTAGATGCTGTAATTCCTTAGGTCAGGCTACTCTCATTGTAGATGCTGTTTCCTTAGGTCAGGCTACTCTTATTGTAGATGCTGTAATTCCTTAGGTCAGGCTACTCTCATTGTAGATGCTGTAATTCCTTAGGTCAGGCTACTCTTATTGTAGATGCTGTAATTCCTTAGGTCAGGCTACTCTTATTGTAGATGCTGTAATTCCTTAGGTCAGACTACTCTCATTGTAGATGCTGTAATTCCTTAGATCAGGTAACTCTTATTGTAGATGCTGTTTCCTTAGATCAGGTTACTCTCATTGTTGATGCTGTAATTCCTTAGGTCAGGCTACTCTCATTGTAGGTGCTGTAATTCCTTAAGTCAGGTTACTATCATTGTAGATGCTGTAATTCCTTAGGTCAGACTACTCTTATTGTAGATGCTGTTTCCTTAGGTCAGACTACTCTTATTGTAGATGCTGTTTCCTTAGATCAGGTTTCAAACTAAAGGCTTAACTGAATGATGATTAATCAACTCAGTTAATCTGAACAAAACTAGTCATAATCAGAACAACACTAGTTACTAAATATGCTTGGGTCAGGCTACTCTCATTGTAGATGCTGTAATTCCTTATGTCAGGTTACTCTTATTGTAGTTGTTGTAATTCCTTAGGTCAGGCTACTCTCATTGTAGATGCTGTTTCCTTGGGTCAGGCTACTCTTATTGTAGAAGCTGTAATTCCTTAGATTAGGCTACTCTCATTGTAGATGCTGTAATTCCTTAGGTCAGACTACTCTTATTGTAGATGCTGTTTCCTTAGATCAGGCTACTCTTATTGTAGATGCTGTAATTCCTTAGGTCAGGCTACTCTTATTGTAGATGCTGTAATTCCTTAGGTCAGGTGTTTCCTTAGGTCAGGCTACTCTTATTGTAGATGCTGTAATTCCTTATGTCAGGCTACTCTCATTGTAGATGCTGTAATTCCTTAGGTCAGGCTACTCTTATTTTAGATGCTGTAATTCCTTAGGTCAGGCTACTCTTATTGTAGATGCTGTAATTCTTTAGCTCAGAATACTCTCATTGTAGATGCTGTAATTCCTTAGGTCAGACTACTCTTTTTGTAGATGCTGTTTCCTTAGATCAGGCTACTCTCATTGTTGATGCTGTAATTCCTTAGGTCAGGCTACTCTCATTGTAGATGCTGTAATTCCTTAGGTCAGGCTACTATCATTGTAGATGCTGTAATTCCTTAGGTAAGACTACTCTTATTGTAGATGCTGTTTCCTTAGGTCAGGCTACTCTTATTGTAGATGCTGTAATTCCTTATGTCAGGCTACTCTCATTGTAGATGCTGTCATTCCTTAGGTCAGGCTACTCTTATTATAGATGCTGTTTCCTTAGGTCAGGCTACTCTTACTGTAGATGCTGTAATTCCTTAGGTCAGGCTACTCTCATTGTAGATGCTGTAATTCCTTAGGTCAGACTACTCTTATTGTAGATTATGTTTCCTTAGATGAGGCTACTCTCATTGTAGATGCTGTAATTCCTTATGTCAGGCTACTCTCATTGTAGATGCTGTAATTCCTTAGGTCAGGCTACTATCATTGTAGATGGTGTAATTCCTTAGGTCAGACTACTCTTATTGTAGATTCTGTTTCCTTAGGTCAGACTACTCTTTCCTTAGATCAGGCTATTCTTATTGTAGATGCTGTAATTCCTTAGGTCATGCTACTGTTATTGTAGATGCTGTAATTCCTTAGGTCAGGCTACTCTTATTGTAGATGCTGTAATTCCTTAGGTCAGGCTACTCTCATTGTAGATGCTGTAATTCCTTAGGTCAGGCTACTCTTATTGTAGATGCTGTAATTCCTTAGGTCAGGCTACTCTTATTGTAGATGCTGTAATTCCTTAGCTCAGACTACTCTCATTGTAGATGCTGTAATTCCTTAGGTCAGACTACTCTTATTGTAGATGCTGTTTCCTTAGATCAGGCTACTCTCATTGTTGATGCTGTAATTCCTTAGGTCAGGCTACTCCCATTGTAGATGCTGTAATTCCTAAGGTCAGGCTACTATCATTGTATATTCTGTAATTCCTTAGGTCAGACTACTCTTATTGTAGATGCTGTTTCCTTAGGTCAGGCTACTCTTATTGTAGATTCTGTAATTCCTTAGGTCAGGCTACTCTCATTGTAGATGCTGTAATTCCTTAGGTCAGGCTACTCTTTTTGTAGATGCTGTTTCCTTAGGTCGGGCTACTCTTACTGTAGATGCTGTAATTCCTTAGGTCAGGGTACTCTCATTGTAGATGCTGTAATTCCTTAGATCAGACTACTCTTATTGTAGATGCTGTTTCCTTAGATCAGGCTACTCTCATTGTAGATGCTGTAATTCCTTAGGTCAGGCTACTCTCATTGTAGATGCTGTAATTCCTTAGGTCAGGCTACTATCATTGTAGATGCTATTATTCCTTAGGTCAGACTACTCTTCTTGTAGATGCTGTTTCCTTAGATCGGGCTACTCTTATTGTAGATGCTGTAATTGCTTAGGTCAGGCTACTCTTATTGTAGTTGCTGTAATTCCTTTGGTCAGGCTACTGTCATTGTAGATGCTGTTATTACTTAGGTCAGACTACTCTTATTGTAGATGCTGTGTCCTTAGATCAGGCTACTCTTATTGTAGATGCTGTAATTCCTTAGGTCAGGCTACTCTTATTGTAGATGCTGTAATTCCTTAGGTCATGCTACTTTCATTGTAGATGCTGTAATTCCTTAGGTCAGGCTACTCTTATTGTAGATGCTGTAATTCCTTAGGTCAGGCTACTGTCATTGTAGATTCTGTAATTCCTTAGGTCAGACTACTCTTATTGTAGATGCTTTTTTCTTAGATCAGGCTACTCTTATTGTAGATGCTGTAATTCCTTAGGTCAGGATACTCTTACTGTATATGCTGTAATTCCTTAGGTCAGGCTACTATCATTGTAGATGCTGTAATTCCTTAGGTCAGGATACTCTTATTGTAGATGCTGTAATTCCTTAGGTCAGGCTACTCTCATTGTAGATGCTGTAATTCCTTAGGTCAGGCTACTCTTATTGTAGATGCTGTTTCCTTAGGTCAGGCTACTTTTATTGTAGATGCTATACTTCCTTAGGTCAGGATACTCTTATTGTAGATGCTGTAATTCCTTAGGTTAGGCTACTCTTATTGTAAATGCTATTTCCTTAGGTCAGGCTACTCTTATTGTAGATGCTGTAATTCCTTAGGTCAGGCTACTCTCATTGTAGATGCTGTAATTCCTTAGGTCAGACTACTCTTTTTGTAGATGCTGTTTCTTAGATCAGGCTACTCTGCTTGTATATGCTGTAATTCCTTAGGTCAGGCTACTATCATTGTAGATGCTGTACTTCCTTAGGTCAGACTTCTCTTATTGTAGATGCTGTTTCCTTAGGTCTGACTACTCTTATTGTAGATGTTGTTTCCTTAGATCAGGCTACTCTTATTGTAGATGCTGTAATTCCTTAGGTCAGGCTACTCTTATTGTAGATGCTGTAATACCTTAGGTCAGGCTACTCTCATTGTAGAGCTGATATTGCTTAGGTCAGACTACTCTTATTGTAGATGCTGTGTCCTTAGATCGGGCTAGTCTTATTGTAGATGCTGTAATTCCTTAGGTCAGGATACTCTTATTGTAGATGCTGTTTCCTTAGATCAGGCTACTCTGCTTGTATATGCTGTAATTCCTTAGGTCAGGCTACTATCATTGTAGATGCTGTAATTCCTTAGGTCAGACTACTCTTATTGTAGATGCTGTTTCCCTAGGTCTGACTACTCTTATTGTAGATGTTGTTTCCTTAGATCAGGCTACTCTTATTGTAGATGCTGTAATTCCTTAGGTCAGGCTACTCTTATTGTAGATGCTGTTTCCTTAGGTCAGGCTACTTTTATTGTAGATGCTATACTTCCTTAGGTCAGGATACTCTTATTGTAGATGCTGTAATTCCTTAGGTTAGGCTACTCTTATTGTAAATGCTATTTCCTTAGGTCAGGCTACTCTTATTGTAGATGCTGTAATTCCTTAATTCAGGCTACTCTCATTGTAGATGCTGTAATTCCTTAGGTCAGACTACTCTTTTTGTAGATGCTGTTTCCTTAGATCAGGCTACTCTGCTTGTATATGCTGTAATTCCTTAGGTCAGGCTACTATCATTGTAGATGCTGTACTTCCTTAGGTCAGACTTCTCTTATTGTAGATGCTGTTTCCTTAGGTCTGACTACTCTTATTGTAGATGTTGTTTCCTTAGATCAGGCTACTCTTATTGTAGATGCTGTAATTCCTTAGGTCAGGCTACTCTTATTGTAGATGCTGTAATACCTTAGGTCAGGCTACTCTCATTGTAGATGCTGATATTGCTTAGGTCAGACTACTCTTATTGTAGATGCTGTGTCCTTAGATCGGGCTAGTCTTATTGTAGATGCTGTAATTCCTTAGGTCAGGATACTCTTATTGTAGATGCTGTAATTCCTTAGGTCAGGCTACTTTCATTGTAGATGCTGTAATTCCTTAGGTCAGGCTACTCTTATTGTAGATGCTGTTTCCCTAGGTCAGGCTACTCTTATTGTAGATGCTGTAATTCCTTAGGTCAGGCTACTGTCATTGTAGATTCTGTAATTCCTTAGGTCAGACTACTCTTATTGTAGATGCTTTTCTTTAGATCAGGCTACTCTTATTGTAGATGCTGTAATTCCTTAGGTCAGGATACTCTTATTGTAGATGCTGTAATTCCTTAGGTCAGGATACTCTTATTGTAGATGCTGTAATTCCTTAGGTCAGGCTACTCTTATTGTAGATGCTGTAATTCCTTAGGTCAGGCTACTCTCATTGTAGATGCTGTAATTCCTAAGGTCAGGCTACTCTTATTGTAGATGCTGTTTCCTTAGGTCAGGCTACTTTTATTGTAGATGCTGTACTTCCTTAGGTCAGGATACTCTTATTGTAGATGCTGTTATTCCTTAGGTCAGGCTACTCTTATTGTAGATGCTATTTCCTTAGGTCAGGCTACTCTTATTGTAGATGCTGTAATTCCTTAGGTCAGGCTACTCTCATTGTAGATGCTGTAATTCCTAAGGTCAGACTACTCTTTGTGTAGATGCTGTTTCCTTAGATCAGGCTACTCTGCTTGTATATGCTGTAATACCTTAGGTCAGGCTACTATCATTGTAGATGCTGTAATTCCTTAGCTCAGACTTCTCTTATTGTAGATGCTGTTTCCTTAGGTCAGACTACTCTTATTGTAGATGTTGTTTTCCTAAGATCAGGCTATACTTATTGTAGATGCTGTAATTCCTTAGGTCAGGCTACTCTTATTGTAGATGCTGTAACTCCTTAGGTCAGGCTACTCTTATTGTAGATGCTGTTTCCTTAGGTCAGGCTACTCTTATTGTAGATGCTGTAATTCCTTAGGTCAGGCTTCTCTC
>JAWPHD010020066.1:0-33277 GCA_037043455.1 Cyrtodaria siliqua | reverse complement strand
GGTCAGACTCTGATACTTTAAGTCTTATAACTATGAGTGATAGCGTAAGTTTGATGTAATTGTAGGTCTGACATGAGTCTGAAAGTGTAGGTCTGTCTGACATGCATTAAATAGTGAAAGTCTGAATTGAGTTTGATATTTTGGATAGATCTGGAATGAGTCTGTCCGACATTCAATGTGCATATATTGCCCATACAATATCAGACTGATATCAGACCTACAATATAAGACCCATGTCAGACCCACCTTATCAGACCCATGTCAGACCTACACTACTAGATACATTCATAGCAGACCCATGTCAGACACTCATATCAGACCTTTTACATCAGACTCATGTCAGACCTTAAATACTGGGTGTGCCTCCAGCATACAAAATATCGTTGGTTGGTCTGATCTGAGTCGTAACTATTTAAAGTTGTGATATGATAGTGTAAGTAAGTTCTTAGTTAAGGTCTGGTATAATAAGTCTGGAAGTGTAGGTTTGAGCCATGTCTGGTATGCTACCTACTTTTCAGTTCATACTGCACTAAAACTATCTGGATGTTTTTGTGCATACCATTTCATTTTTTACTTTATTTTTAATTCGCAGTCTGCATAACCATAGCTGCAGTGACCGTTATGTCTATTATTTTCTCTACAATTTTAACTGAAATGGAAATATTCAATTTCGAGTTTAAATTAAAAAACTTCGTAATCACCGATTCATGTCATATTTGGGGAGGCAGCAAAAACAAAGATGGCTATGGTGTTATCCGCGTTACTTTTCGTGGTCACCGAAAATGGGTAACTGTTCATAGGCTGATGTTCTACATATCATCATAATGTGAACAGTTACCCAGCCATCTGCATGTGTCACATAGGTGTCACCAAAAACTTTGCATTAATGTTAAGCATTTAAGTTTGGAAACTTGTTTAGTAAATAATCAGCGGTCAGTTTGTAGAAATGAAGGGATTTGTAATGGTCACCGTGGCTATAGGCCGTGCCTTCTATGAGAATGGGTAATTATTATGTTGATATGTTAAAACAAAGGCATGTTTAAATTTTAAATATTTGGATTTATTCCATAGTTATGTTCATGATTGTTAGATGTTACAGTTTCATAAAAGTTAGTGTTTAAAAGTTTCCTGTTACTTCGTCGTTTGCGGGATATATAACGGTTGTGCTTGTATTGGACTGTTTCCGACAGCTGTGTGCGATACTTACTCAACCGATCGCGTTGAGCAATGTGCATTGTGAAAGGGTCTGCCATCGCATATTTCAATCCAGCCTTTTTAGCTAACAATTGGGCAGACTTGCCTGTTCCATGTTTTTTGGTGCATACGTAAACACTCGACTGTTTAAATGTTCACACTTGTTTGTTGTGTAGAGTTTGGAAATGCGACCCAACATTTCTCCTGAAAATACTGTATCAAGTACCCGTTTGATGTTTTTATGGTCTTCCTTTGAAATATTTCTGTGTTTGCCATATGGCAAAAAGTTGGTGGAATAGCTGGCAAGATGGGCATGACACACTGTTGAATATATTCTGCACTGGGCATGAATGTTGCTAAAGCAGGGCAGTATATTGTTTATTGCTGCCCTGCCCTTTTCGACAAACTGCTTCTCGGATACACTATTTTTTTTTATATGCGTCAGTTCAAGCCTTACTACCGCGCCCGAACGCATGATGCAAGTTTTTTGGAAAATATGACCTTGTCGACTTTGTCATGTCTGGTATAGATTGCCTCAATGTTTGACAAAAAATCTGCACTATGTCACATGCTATACTGGCGTTGCTAGGCAAGGGTGAAGTTGTTGCTATGCATCATGGCGTTGTTGCTATGTAGGCTAAGGGAGACTACTCTAGATAAGTTCTGAAGCAGGTTCTTTATATTTTGAGTTCAGGAATAAATGATTTTTCTGTACCCTGAATACTATGTAGGTAAAGTACTCAAAAGTACATTTACAACACATATACCAACTTAATTTTGATTCTAAGAAGAGGAAAAAAAGAACAAAAAATACTGATAAATATGTAACTTTTCAGGTATTATAGTGCCAAGTTTAAGAAGCTCTGAAATGCCTAAATTCCATCGCATTGGCACAGCTGACGTATCAAAATGCTCGAAATAACTGGAATAAGTGATTTAAAAGTAACAAATAAAAATTTGAAAAAATATTTTTGCCCTTAAGGGGAGACTCCTTAGTTTCGAATGAATGTCCATGGGGAATTTCTTATAAAACAGAAATCTAAGAGATTAAAAGCCATGTACAGGCTAGACAATAAAAAAGAAATCCACAAATGTGGTGTTTTTGACTTAGTATGACATAATAGTTAATTTTGGTGTAAATAAAGTTTTTGTACTGTGACCGGTATAGAGTCTGTAAACAGAAACTAGTAACTGGTGGCTATGTTGTAAATGGTAGCTTAACTTGGTCAATACCTTCATCTCTCCATTCGACATAAGATTACGGAAAAAAAAGCCGGATAAGGTATGTAGAAATAGCATTTTTATGACAATTTGGAGTGTTTGTCATTCAATTATGGATGTGTTATATCTCAAATAAGGGACAGGTATATGCTGCCGTGTCTCTATAAATGTCATGTTTTCCATTTTTTGAGTGCTAAGTGGGTGGGGTAAATGAATTGTATTTGTAGGCAGAGAAACTGACTTTGTTGCTTTCTAGCATGTATTTGCTATATTTTGAGAGGAAATTATATGGTCTTTCAGGAATAGGGCATGTTTGTTAGTTCTGAAAAATAGAATTCAAGTTATTTAACCTAATTACTGTACATGTCTGAAAATAGACTGAATTTCAAAGAAAACTGTAGATTCCGACCTTAAGGAAAATATGCATAGCACGATTATACACAATTTCAGGTTTAGAACACAGGTTGTAGTGCGTTTTGATATTTTCAACATAAAATTGCTCAGAAATCATCAAAATATTGCGACATTTTCCATTTTGAGATATCGACACATATTGCCAAGGGAAGTAACACTTGCGGGTAAAAATAGACCATCTCAGTTTTTTTGTTATTTTTCCAATGACTGTATGTGAATTTGCACACATTTTTCAATTTTATTTTTGTAGATACTATAATTGGAGCCTGTAAATTGTATATAACTGTTTATTTAAGAATGCATTAATGTAGGAGAATAGGTTTCCATATAAGATACCTTGAACTATCAGACAGACCCAACAATAAATTGCACTCTGCTATGACCAACTCTGATCAGACATGCAAAATCAGACTTACTGGAATAACAGTATTAGACGCGCATCAGACTTACAATATTCAGACTCTTGAATATCAGCCCTACAATATCTGATGCATATCAGACTCATATCAGCCAAAATATTCAGACCCATATCAGACCTACAATATCAGACACAAAAACTATTATTGTGTACATATAGGTCTGCATCTCACTGATATGTTCTAGGTCAGACTCTGATACTTTAAGTCTTATAACTATGAGTGATAGCGTAAGTTTGATGTAATTGTAGGTCTGACATGAGTCTGAAAGTGTAGGTCTGTCTGACATGCATTAAATAGTGAAAGTCTGAATTGAGTTTGATATTTTGGATAGATCTGGAATGAGTCTGTCCGACATTCAATGTGCATATATTGCCCATACAATATCAGACTGATATCAGACCTACAATATAAGACCCATGTCAGACCCACCTTATCAGACCCATGTCAGACCTACACTACTAGATACATTCATAGCAGACCCATGTCAGACACTCATATCAGACCTTTTACATCAGACTCATGTCAGACCTTAAATACTGGGTGTGCCTCCAGCATACAAAATATCGTTGGTTGGTCTGATCTGAGTCGTAACTATTTAAAGTTGTGATATGATAGTGTAAGTAAGTTCTTAGTTAAGGTCTGGTATAATAAGTCTGGAAGTGTAGGTTTGAGCCATGTCTGGTATGCTACCTACTTTTCAGTTCATACTGCACTAAAACTATCTGGATGTTTTTGTGCATACCATTTCATTTTTTACTTTATTTTTAATTCGCAGTCTGCATAACCATAGCTGCAGTGACCGTTATGTCTATTATTTTCTCTACAATTTTAACTGAAATGGAAATATTCAATTTCGAGTTTAAATTAAAAAACTTCGTAATCACCGATTCATGTCATATTTGGGGAGGCAGCAAAAACAAAGATGGCTATGGTGTTATCCGCGTTACTTTTCGTGGTCACCGAAAATGGGTAACTGTTCATAGGCTGATGTTCTACATATCATCATAATGTGAACAGTTACCCAGCCATCTGCATGTGTCACATAGGTGTCACCAAAAACTTTGCATTAATGTTAAGCATTTAAGTTTGGAAACTTGTTTAGTAAATAATCAGCGGTCAGTTTGTAGAAATGAAGGGATTTGTAATGGTCACCGTGGCTATAGGCCGTGCCTTCTATGAGAATGGGTAATTATTATGTTGATATGTTAAAACAAAGGCATGTTTAAATTTTAAATATTTGGATTTATTCCATAGTTATGTTCATGATTGTTAGATGTTACAGTTTCATAAAAGTTAGTGTTTAAAAGTTTCCTGTTACTTCGTCGTTTGCGGGATATATAACGGTTGTGCTTGTATTGGACTGTTTCCGACAGCTGTGTGCGATACTTACTCAACCGATCGCGTTGAGCAATGTGCATTGTGAAAGGGTCTGCCATCGCATATTTCAATCCAGCCTTTTTAGCTAACAATTGGGCAGACTTGCCTGTTCCATGTTTTTTGGTGCATACGTAAACACTCGACTGTTTAAATGTTCACACTTGTTTGTTGTGTAGAGTTTGGAAATGCGACCCAACATTTTTCCTGAAAATACTGTATCAAGTACCCGTTTGATGTTTTTATGGTCTTCCTTTGAAATATTTCTGTGTTTGCCATATGGCAAAAAGTTGGTGGAATAGCTGGCAAGATGGGCATGACACACTGTTGAATATATTCTGCACTGGGCATGAATGTTGCTAAAGCAGGGCAGTATATTGTTTATTGCTGCCCTGACCTTTTCGACAAACTGCTTCTCGGATACACTATTTTTTTTTTATATGCGTCAGTTCAAGCCTTACTACCGCGCCCGAACGCATGATGCAAGTTTTTTGGAAAATATGACCTTGTCGACTTTGTCATGTCTGGTATAGATTGCCTCAATGTTTGACAAAAAATCTGCACTATGTCACATGCTATACTGGCGTTGCTAGGCAAGGGTGAAGTTGTTGCTATGCATCATGGCGTTGTTGCTATGTAGGCTAAGGGAGACTACTCTAGATAAGTTCTGAAGCAGGTTCTTTATATTTTGAGTTCAGGAATAAATGATTTTTCTGTACCCTGAATACTATGTAGGTAAAGTACTCAAAAGTACATTTACAACACATATACCAACTTAATTTTGATTCTAAGAAGAGGAAAAAAAGAACAAAAAATACTGATAAATATGTAACTTTTCAGGTATTATAGTGCCAAGTTTAAGAAGCTCTGAAATGCCTAAATTCCATCGCATTGGCACAGCTGACGTATCAAAATGCTCGAAATAACTGGAATAAGTGATTTAAAAGTAACAAATAAAAATTTGAAAAAATATTTTTGCCCTTAAGGGGAGACTCCTTAGTTTCGAATGAATGTCCATGGGGAATTTCTTATAAAACAGAAATCTAAGAGATTAAAAGCCATGTACAGGCTAGACAATAAAAAAGAAATCCACAAATGTGGTGTTTTTGACTTAGTATGACATAATAGTTAATTTTGGTGTAAATAAAGTTTTTGTACTGTGACCGGTATAGAGTCTGTAAACAGAAACTAGTAACTGGTGGCTATGTTGTAAATGGTAGCTTTACTTGATCAATACCTTCATCTCTCCATTCGACATAAGATTACGGAAAAAAAAGCCGGATAAGGTATGTAGAAATAGCATTTTTATGACAATTTGGAGTGTTTGTCATTCAATTATGGATGTGTTATATCTCAAATAAGGGACAGGTATATGCTGCCGTGTCTCTATAAATGTCATGTTTTCCATTTTTTGAGTGCTAAGTGGGTGGGGTAAATGAATTGTATTTGTAGGCAGAGAAACTGACTTTGTTGCTTTCTAGCATGTATTTGCTATATTTTGAGAGGAAATTATATGGTCTTTCAGGAATAGGGCATGTTTGTTAGTTCTGAAAAATAGAATTCAAGTTATTTAACCTAATTACTGTACATGTCTGAAAATAGACTGAATTTCAAAGAAAACTGTAGATTCCGACCTGAATACCGTAGTGATTTACTTCCTGTGTCTATATAGGGATCTCCTTTCGACCAGGCATGAATACCGTAGTGATTTACTTCCTGTGTCTATATAGTGATCTCCTTTCGACCAGGCATGAATACCATAGTGATTTACTTCCTGTGTCTATATAGGGAACTTACCGTAGTGATTTACTTCCTGTGTCTATATAGGAACTCCTTTCGACCAGGCATGAATACCGTAGTGATTTACTTCCTGTGTCTATATAGGGATCTCCTTTCGACCAGGCATGAATACCATAGTGATTTACTTCCTGTGTCTATATGGGGAACTCCTTTCGACCAGGAATGAATACCATAGTGATTTACTTCCTGTGTCTATATAGGAAATTCCTTTCGACCATGCATGAATACCATAGTGATTTACTTCCTGTGTCTATATAGATTACAAATTATCAAGCCGAATATGAACTGTTTGGATATAACCCTCGTTTACATCAAGCAACTTCACAAGCACTGGAGAAACATAGTTACTGCAACCACAATTGTTAAAACACTATTCGTCTTCACTTACACGGTTGCGGTATACAATTAATGTATCGTACAAGAAAATGAGTTTAAAAAAATGCAATAAATACTATCGATAAATCGGGATTGTAGCATGGTCGATGACATTTCCTTTGATGAATGCAGAGCATTAAATCGTTTAATTTAGGGTAACTAAAGGGGCGTGGCTATACCGTACTACACCTTCCAGATATTGGAATTTAGAGTACGGTCACTATGGCGTCACAGTGTTACTAAAAACACCATGCTAGAAAAAAGATAGAGTCTGTCTCAGCTCGTTGGTTATATAAACACTTCGATGGGCTACGCCCATCTCGGTGTTTAAATAAGCCAACTTGCTGAGACCAGACTCTATCTGTTACATGTAACCATTACATTACGTTCATAAACGTTCATTACGTTCATAAACAATACCGACACGTGTACATTATAAGGCACTAAAGATTCCCTTCCCTAATTTGTTTTTCTTCCAAATCAGGACTATGGTGCATGCTGCTGTGAATACATGTTGTATCAGCATTAACTGTTCATTTTCATTTCGATTACTGGAAAAGCAGAGTTACTGGAATATACTGAACAAAAAAAGAAACTTCCGCTGATGTTGATGCTGATTGTCTAGACAGCAAAACTGGAAAAAAATAATGACGTTTTAAGAATAATTAGCTAGACCGCCAACACTAGTCCAAACAAAGATGTATTTGAAAAGTTTAGTACACAATGAAGATAGCCCCCTTTTTCTTAAAACATGCATTTTGGCCACAAAAACAACAACAAATTAAATCTACGAAAATTACCAAAATTTGTCCGAGACCATATTTTCTAAATGTTCTATTCTCTATATGTTCCTTACCAAAGAAATCACACAAAAAATAGCATAACACAGATTGTGTAGATTTTGATTATCAACATTCATCAAATTACCTCTCTTTAACATTTCCATATCATCCATAAAATATTATTGCTTGGCAAATTTGAAACTGTTTAATGGGATATTTAGTACTCACTTAAGTGTGCTTACAAACATTAAACATCGTTTTATTAAAACGCTGTTTAAACTTTTACGCTCTCAAAA
This sequence comes from Cyrtodaria siliqua, assembly GCA_037043455.1. Classification (NCBI taxonomy): domain Eukaryota; kingdom Metazoa; phylum Mollusca; class Bivalvia; order Adapedonta; family Hiatellidae; genus Cyrtodaria; species Cyrtodaria siliqua. The sequence goes on along the minus strand of JAWPHD010020066.1, from coordinate 25,402 downwards.
ACTTGTCCATGGAAATACCAGCAATACCACCGTTTGCCAAAGAGTGTAACAAATAAGGCTACTCTTGCTAGTCTGTAAGTTATTGTGATACTATAAGAAATGAAAAAGGAACATTTATTAAAAAAATTACCTAGTAACAACCAGAAAAGCTTATCAGCAACAACAAAATGCAGGGGGTATTTCAATGGTGTTGATTGCTATCAAAATTATATAATAGATAGAGTCTGGTCTCAGCGAGTTGGCTTATTTTAACACCGAGATTGGCGTAGCCCAGCGAGGTGTTTAAATAACCAACGAGCTGAGACAGACTCTATCTTTTTTGTAGCATGGTGTACTTAGTAACACTGTGACGTCCGTACTCTAAATTCCTTTATCTGGTAGTTGTAGTACGGTATAGCCACACCCCTTTAGTTAACCTAAGTTAAGTAATAGATAGAGTCTGTCTCAGCTCGTTGGTTATTTAAACACCTCGATGGGCGGCGAGTTGGCTTATTTAAACACCTCGATGGGCTACTACGCCCATCGAGGTGTTTAAATAACCAACGAGCTGAGACAGACTCTATCTTTTTTGTAGCATGGTGTACCTAGTAACACTGTGACGTCATAGTGACCGTACTCTAAATTCCAATATCCGGTAGTTGTAGTACGGTGTAGCCACGCCCCTTTAGTTACCCTAAATTAAACGATTTAATGCTCTGCATTCATCAAAGGAAATATCACCGACTATGCTACAAACGATTTTAATACTTTGCATTTATCAAAAGAAATGCCACCGACCATGCTACAACTGTAATTTGCGTATGTTTTTTGAAGTGTTGTAGCATGGTCGGTGACATTTCCTTTGATGAATACAGAGCATTAAATCGTTTAATTCAGGTTAACTAAAGGGGCGTGGCTTTACCGTACTACAACTACCGGATATTGGAATTTAGAGTACGGTCACTCAGTACACCATGCTACAAAAAAGATAGAGTCTGTCTCAGCTCGTTGGTTATTTAAACACCTCGATGGGCTACGCCCATCTCGGTGTTTAAATAAGCCAACTCGCTGAGACCAGACTCGATGGGCTACGCCCATCTCGGTGTTTAAATAAGCCAACTCGCTGAGACCAGACTCTATCTATTACTTATTTGCTGAAGAATAGTGTTGTACGATATATAAAAATGTCGACCGGAATACAACATAGTTTGCATGCTTTGCATACCATTAAACCTTTATATTGTACATTGCCGACAGTGGACTTTTAAATAAAAGAATAATATAAAATTACACGAGAATGCACATTTTTTGGTGTCGCTCTTTGTCCGCATTTTTTAGTGTCGCACTTTGTCCGCATTTTCGTATTTTTGTCTTTTTGTCCGACCGGCTCCTTTTGTCCGCACGGCAGAAGTCTTACGGCAAAAATCTCACAAACGTGGACAAAAGGCGTCAGTTTTTTGCAGATAAAAAGCGCCGTGACGACAAAAAGCGCCAATTAAGAAATTGCGGACAAAAAGCGACGCAGACAAAAAGCGCCATACAGACAATGCTTTATAGTCCGCAGTGTCGTCAGCAACATTGTAATGGAAACAGTATACCTTATTTGCATATTTTCTTCTTTGCGCTATGTGACGTCATCCGGTCACTAGTTTGTGATAGTAACCGACCCATCCGGTCACTAGTTTGTGATAGTTACCGGCCTCGTTCCGGAAACTATATTTTCGGACTTGTAAAATATATGATGCAACCAAAAAAATGACTTTTGGATGCTGTTCAAATTTGTTATTAAGTCAAATTAAAATAAAACATTTCGTACTACATGTATTTTGTTTCATTGGTCAGATTCGCAATAATGATAATAATAATCTAACAAATAATGTATAGTGTTGAGGTCCATGTGCAAGTTTATGGACTGGGCAGTGGACCTCAGCCTGGTAGTCAGATCCAGAATGTTCAGCTTCACTTCGGTCCATATAACATTCACTCACATTAAAATCACTTCGTCCATATAACATTCACTCACATACATTAAAATCACTTCGTCCATATAACATACACTCACATTAAAATCACTTCGGTCCGCATAACATTCACTCACATTAAAATCACTTCGTCCATATAACATTCACTCACATACATTAAAATCACTTCGTCCATATAACATACACTCACATTAAAATCACTTCGGTCCATATAACATTCACTCACATTAAAATCACTTCGGTCCATATAACATTCACTACATTCACTCACATTAAAATCACTTCGGTCCATATAACATTCACTCACATTAAAATCACTTCGGTCCATATAACATTCAATCTCATTAAAATCACTTCGGTCCATATAACATTCACTCACATTAAAATCACTTCGGTCTATATAGCATTCACTCACATTTAAATCACTTCGGTCCATATAACATTCAATCTCATTAAAATCACTTCGGTCCATATAACATTCACTCACATTAAAATCACTTCGGTCCATATAGCATTCATTTTTATTAAAATCACTTCGGTCCATATAACATTCACTCACATTAAAATCACTTCGGTCCATATAACATTCACTCACATTAAAATCACTTCGGTCCATATAACATTCAATCTCATTAAAATCACTTCGGTCCATATAACATTCAATCTCATTAAAATCACGCTACGATACTCGACCCTACTAAGGAGACTATTGCACTACTATAGAGGAGAGTATCAAAGCATAATTAGGATCTGAATATTTTAGGTCTGACCTCCCAGTCCATAAACTGCATATGGATCTCACCACCATCCATCATTTGTTAAATATATACACAATACTAAGCACTGGAATTTGAAAAAGTTTATGCAATGTGGTTTTAGTTTTTTTAGCTCGACTGATCAGAGATCAGCAGAGCTTATGCCGTGGTGCGGCGTCCGCCGTCCGTCTGTCTGTTCGTCTGTCTGTCCGTCTGTCCGTAAACTTTTATTTGTAGCGACTACTCCTCGGAAACTACTGGATGGATATTCATGAAACTTTACAGAAATGTTGCCCATGAAGTCTAGTTGATCCTAGCAAAAATTCATGTTGATGTAAAATCCAAGATGGCCACCAAAGCTAAAAATAGATTTTTAAAATGCAAGTTTGTAGCGACTACTTCTTGAAAACTATAAGTGATATTGATATGGGACTTTTTCTAAAATGATCAGCATGACATGATGTTGGTCCTTGTCAAAAATCGTTTTGATTCGACGTTAAACATGGCTGCCAGTGGCCATCTTTGTTTACATAGAGTTACATAGTAAAAACTTGTAGCGACTACTCCTCTGAAACTACTAGGCGGATTTTCATGACACTTTACAGGAATGTTGCTCTTGATGTCTAATTGATCCAAGCAAAATTTCAGGTCGGCCCGAAATTCAAGATGGCCGCCACAGCTAAAAATAGATTTTTAAAAGATAAGTTTGTAGCGACTACTTCTTGAAAACTATAAGTGATATTCATATGGGACTTTTTCTAAAATGATCAGCATGACATGATGTTGATCCTAGTCGAACATTATTTTGATTCGACGTTAAACATGGCTGCCAGTGGCCATTTTTGTTTACATATAGTTATATAGTAAAAACTTGTAGCGACTACTCCTCTGAAACTACTAGACGGATGTTCATGAAACTTCACAGGAATGTTGCACTTGATGTCTAGATGATCCTAGAAAAATTTCAGGCTGTCCAGAAATTCAAGATGGCCGCCACGGCTAAAAAAAGATTTAAAATAAATAAATTTGTAGCGACTACTTCTTGAAAACTGTAAGTGATATTGATATGGGACTTTTTCTAAAATGATCAGCATGACATGATGTTGATCCTTGTCGAAAATTATTTTGATTCGACATTAAACATGGGTGCCAGTGGCCATCTTTGTTTACATAGAGTTTGTATAGTAAAAATTTGTAGCGACTACTCCTCTGAAGCTAGTTGGCGGATTTTCATGAATCTGCACAGGAATGTTGCTCTTGATGTCTAGTTGATCCTAGAGAAAGTTCAGGTCGGCCGGAAATTCAAGATGGCCGCCACGGCTAAAAGTAGATTTTCAAAAAAATTGTTTGTAGCGACTACTTCTAGAAAACTATAAGTGATACTTCTTCTAAAATGATCAGCATGTCATGATGTTGGTCCTTGTCGAAAATCGTTTTGATTTGATGTTAAACATGGCTGTCAGCGGCCATCTTTGTTTACATAGAGTTATATAGTACAAACTTTTAACGACTACTCCTCTGTAACTACTCGTCGGATTTTCATGAAACTTTACATGAATGTTGCTCTTGATGTCTTATTGATCCTAGCAAAGTTTCAGGTTGGCCGAAAATGCATGATGGCCGCCATGGCTAAAAATAGATTTCAAAATACAAGTTTGTAGCGACTACTTCTTGAAAACTATAAGTGATATTGATATGGAACTTTTTCTAAAATGATCAGTATGACATGATGTTGATCCTTGTCAAAAATTATTTTGATTTGACATTAAACATGGCCGCCAGCGGCCATCTTTGTTTACATAGAGTTATATAATGAAAACTTGTAGCGACTACTCCTATGAAACTACATGATGGATTTTCATGAAACTTCACAGGAATGTTGACCTAGCTATCAAAAATCTATCAGTAGAGCTTAAAGGTCATTGACCTCTTGTTTCATATAAGCTACAGCGTAAATATCTACTATGATATATGTATACCGACAAGCAAGGTTTTACGCAAGCGTAAAAAAGCTGCCAATAAATACTAGTAAATAAACATGACTGTTGGCCTGTGAACTGATAGGAATGCAAACAATTGTTTTATCAAGCTGAAATAAGTGTTGTTATTTTAAATTATCAAAAGCAATAACTACATAATGAATGCATCAATATTGTTTAATTTCAAACCTGGCCAAGGTTTTATTGATATAATCCTTTAAATGAAAATCGGTACAAATTAGAAATCTTTTTTTTTAAAGTGACTGGACAAGGTGAAACTGCTTTTTTTTATTAATTAAAAAGGGCCCTTAATTTTCTTAAAATAAAAGCAAAGATGTATGTAACGTGGCTCTTTGTTGTGATCTTATAATGAATAATGCATGCGTGAAGTTTCAATCCATTATGTAGATTGCGAGTTCCGAGCTTATATACAAACTTTAACCAAGATTAACAATTTTAACCAAGTTTTTTTTCTAAGTATTAAAGGGACTATTATTTTGTTAAACTAAAAGCAAAAGTTATAGAACCTGGCTCTGTGGTGTTGTCTTATGATGCAGAATGCATGTCCATTAAGTAGTTTGTGAGATGCAAGTTTACGTAATAACATTAACCAAGCTTAGATGTATACAAAATTAATCTAAGCTTACATACACTGTACAAACCTTAATATAAAAGGGGCAGATAACACCGACAACGGTCAGAATACGGGAATACCGCATTATGAATAAAACCGATTCAACACTAAACTTTCTCGTTATATATTCGTGGATTTATGGGTATTATTCCATGAAAATACAGATTTGCACTTATTCCATTCCATACTTGCGGTTTCATTCAGTTTCAATTACACTTTCATTATGCTCCGTAAAAATCCCGGACGTAAAGATCCCGGAAATATTACCACATGCTACAGTAGACTGGTCTAGGAACAAGTAAAACAATCTCCACGCAGAGTTATCGTTCCTTAAATTCACATATACCTCTGCATACTACTAAATTACAACAATTTGGTAAGATCTGTTAAATTTAAATAGTTTTGCCTGAAACATATTTATTTCTTGTGTAAATATAATTTTCAGAATATCTGCAAATTAGATGTTTCAAGATTTGAAATAATGCATAAAAACAATTTAGTTATAATCGGGATTATTTTATTTTACAAAATAATGCGTACTTAGGTCTCCTCAATCGATACGCATGTAAACATTTCAAACCGAAGCTCGATAGCAGAGATTTAATAAACAAATGTAACTCATAGAAAAACAGAAAAACAAAATATTGAATATAGGTTTATAGTTTATCTTTGCGGATCCCTCAAAAGGATTTATTATAAACATCGTCATAACTTTTTTGAATAATCATGTGACCTAATCGTTCGCCCTACTTTCTTTGAAGTTGGCAGAATCAATGTAATGATTGCAAGTAAAACGGTAACCCTTTAACGTTGCAAAATATGTGCTTATACCAGTCAAAGCTACATGATTCACAGTTTGTTAACCATAGACAAAAATTCACAGTCTGTTAACCATAGACAAATACAAAACCCATATAAGGATCAGCTGCCGAAGCCTTCGTGAATGGACACAGCTTTTAACAGTATCCAGTTCTTTTTCTGGGAGCTCGACTTGTCAAGGGAGAAAGTGTCGAAAAATGTGGTGGTCCCTCTACCACACACTAAAATAAAATCGACCGTCATGTCATCTATAAACCCAAAATGTACTAAAAATGACGTAAGACACCATTCAAACAAACAAATCCTTTCCTGGCTAAAACATATTTGTCACAATGCGTTACTGGATCTAATTATTGAAAATGTGTCAATGCCTTACATTAACCAGCGATGAAATATAATGACATTCAGTATGAAGATTTATAGCAAATGAATTGAAAACTAATTACGATAATATCGTGTTAGATATTCATTAAAGGGGTTGATGCACTATTTTCAAACACAGTTTATTTTAAAGGGCTCTGAAAAACTTGAAAAAAGCTGAAAGAATTATCAAAATGGCATGAAAAATAAAGGAGATATGACCTATTGAAAATTTGCAAAAAACATAAATGGAGGCGGCCATCTTTGAACGATGACGTCATCGCGCCGTTTTACCATATAAGGCATATTGACAAAATGTATTTTAAAGCAAAGAAAACCACTGCAAATTGATCAAAAATAAATATAAAGATGTAAAATGCATACATTTTAGTATTATTTTTCATTTGCAGTGATTTTCTTTGCTTTAAAAGACATTTTATCAATTTGCCATATATGGTAAAACGGCGCGATGACGTCATCGTTCAAATAGTGCATCAACCCCTTTAATCCTTAATCCTTTACTTTATTTCAAACTGCTTAATTTCACAAATCAGTAAACAGATAAAGCAAATTACAGCAATAACATACATGTATAAATACATAACACAATGACGGAACTAATAGGAAACGACTATTTACATATTATTAATGACAGTTGAGAAAAATAGTACATGAGTCAAAAAAAATACATTCACTTTTAACTATATTGATTTTTACATTTATTCAATTTTTAACAGTTCAGATACTTATTTTACAGAAAGTCATCTGTTTTGTATCATAATTTATATAGATTTAACAGTTTTATTAAGTCTGTTTTTATGTACTTAGATATTTATATATAGACATTTACCTATATATAACTGTTAAGGGCTAATGTTGTAAAATTATATATGTAGTAATACAATAGTGATTACATGTTATGTAAAGACAACAATTTAATAGTAGTTGAATTAACAACAACACCAAAACCTTAACTAGTGCTCATACTTGTAGATATTGAACAAATCGCCTGAAACACCTTTCCGAATATTGAAAGCTGTGTCTACGACGCTCAATAATATAAATAGTATACGACAAGACATTGAGCGCAGTCTTTAGTTGAAATAGGATCGAAACTTAACGAAATACACTAAAGACTGTGGTCTATTATCGGTATACTAATTATCAAATATATATTTTTATCACAAATAAAAAGGTTGTATTGGTACAAATATTTACACATATATTTACACTCCGAGTCGTTTTTTATTATTTAAATACATCCGCTACACACATATAATGGACTGTTCTTTCTTTGAATTAAGACCATTCCATTTATGTGGCAAAGGGGCGATTTGGGGGAAATGGCTGATCAGCAGCCGGACATTGTTACTCGCAGGCTGATCTGGGTTTACAATGGACGCAAAAGCTAATATAGTCGTGAGTGTTAATGGGATCAAATCCGTCACCGTTTTATGTGGATTATAGAATCACCATCTGATATTAGAACGTGGCCCCGTGGATAGCGGTGGACTTGAAATCCGAAGTTCACGGGTTCAAACCTCACTGAGTTTCGTCGGTGTACGTCGGCAAGACATGTCTGTTGGGTGGAGACGTAAACTGGGCGGTCCGGTGTATCGGAGTGTACGTTTAAGAACAACAGGAAGATATTTGTTAGAAAAGGTACAGGTAGATTCCCGAATTCCTGAGTATTCTTCTCGTCTCTCTGGGATTGCTCTAAATAACCTATAATGTGTTGACGGTCCGTTAAACAGCATTCATTCATTCACTCCTCGATTCATAGTCAAACAAATAATCGACCGTCATATATAGAGAATAATTAACAGCATAAATTTGATACTAAATGTATGTCACGAGGGAAAACAGTGGTAATTTGGTTAAAAAAACGAGTTCGAAGAACGACTTTTTTTAACCAAATTACCACTTTTTCCCTCGAGTGACATTAATTCAGTATCAAATTTATGCTGTTAATTATACTGTTTATTATATAACTTTACGTAAAAGAAGAAATTAAAAAATATTTTAAGTTTAAACCAGTATGTTTTTTAACAAATGTGTTAAGAAAGTAGTTCCGGCAAAGTGATATCATCACTAGTTATATCATCACTAGTGACGATATAACTTTTTTTATGTGATACTAAAATTACGTCATTCATAGTTCAATGTAAATTTATGACAGTTATATAATAATAACCTTACATGTGTTGAAAATGATGTAAAACACCATACAAACAAATAAACAAAGAATCCTAGTCAAGTATAGTCATCCAATATGGCCGTTTGGCGACCATCTTAAAATTGCGATTAACGTCCATTTAAAATGTGGAGGAAAATTTTAGAAATGTCAGTTTTCCAGAACTACTAAATGAACCGGTTTTATATATTTATGTAAACCTGTTAAATACGTGAATAAGTGCACTTTTATATAGGTGGGTTTGTAAACTTACTGAAAGTATTGAATATGTATATCATATGTATGCGGGTACATTTATGTTATTGGGTTTGTTATTTGAACGTGTACATACATTAAGTATGGTGGGGCTGAAATATTGAATATGTATATATTCATGTGGGGCACGTTTATTGGGTTGTAAATCAATTGTGAATAATGTGTATATTGTGGCTAAAGTACATACTTAAAATCAATTATACTTAATGATTATATATCTCGAGTAGTGTATATTTAGAACATAGACACATTAATATTATTGATACATTAAACACAATGAATAGCGGAATATGCACAGATCGTTTAGATATTAATCTATATTATTTGAATGTAGGATATAACCAACAAGGTTGCTCATAAACCTTGACAAATTCTTCCACACGTACGTGGCTGTCTTATTAATGCCATCAATGAGATACACGTCACGTATAAGGTAAATAAACATTTAAAGGTGCATGCCCCGATTGAATGAAGATCTTAGATATGTTTAAATTGCTTTTAAAATATGTAATAAAACGCAATCGACAAATAGTATATAGTAAGGAAGGAATGAAGGAACGGACGGACGGACGGACGGACGGACGAACGAGAGAACGAACTAAATTAATACTGTGCTCTCGATCCCTTTTCAATTAAAAGCAGTTAGGTATTTCTTTGACCCCTGCCAGCTGAGCTCGGTTACCCCTGCCAGCTGAGCTCGGTTAATAGAGAACCGGAATACAACAGTGGACCATGCAGTTTACATACACGGGAATAATCGGAGCTATCGCGTCATGCATATAACCTTTTTATGTTAGTGCGCTCTAAAACCCAAGTCGACATGAATGATACAATGTATTTTTAAAATGTTAATATTCTTCTGCAAAAGAAAATGTTAAAAAAGCGTTAATGATTTGAATTTATTTTTTTTTGATATTTTTATTATTATTTCGTTTTGTTTTTATTGATATTTATTGATTTTTTGATTTTTTATTGCTGAGTAAGTTTTGCCGAATCAAACATACATAAACGCAGTTCTCTAAAATGAATTAACTCATAGCTATACCTTTTAAAAAAAAAAAAAATTCATTTAAAAATCTTAATTTCAAATTGAATGTGTATATATCAATTTGTTATAAACAGTAACCAACAATCGTGATCAAAGTCATCGTACTATTCGTTACTTGTCATCGAACACATTAAAAAACATGTTAACCTTTGGCATCATAGACAGTTATGCAATGGCGCACAAGACCACACAGATGCATAACTAATTAAATGGTAAAACAATAGTGCATATAATTATCAACGTACTGAAGCTTGCAAATGCCAGTTATATTAGATAATACAAGCAAGGTTTTACGCAAGATAGCTGCCGAGAGAAAATAGCATTATTTCTGGGAACACAGTTTAACATAATAACAGACCAAGTCACGGGTGTTAAATCAATATTTCAAAAAAGAGTTGTCACGGAGACGTAAACACGCCATGGCCGTTTTTTTTACCCAATTTGTGTTACGCGAATCCTTGACATGCCTTACAAATTGATTACATATTCACCTTTGTAGCACGACGTGCTAAAATACACATCAGCACAGAAATAGTGTGCATTACAACACATATAAACTGTTCACTGTTACCATGTGTAATTAGAACTGTTGCTACCTTACCATCAGCAATAATGAAACAAATGAAAATTAATATTTTTTTAAAAATTCGGGCAATCAGCAGCCTTCAACCCTACCTTCATTGGCAGTAACACGGCGCCTCGACTAACTGCGCTAATGAGGCTTGTGAATGTTCTGTCGCTAATATACATATGATAGTCATTCATCTGATTACATTGATACCAACCGTGAACGCTCGGCCAATCCCGTCATTCTTCGGGATTCCGCGAAAAAATAGGGAAATCAGCAGGCTTGAACCCTACCTTCCTGGGCAGTAACACGGCGCCTCGATCAACTGCGTTATTGATGCTTGTGAAATTTCCGTCGCTAATATACATATAATAGTATAATAGTAATTCAGCTGATTACATGCTCCCAATCGTGAACGCTCGACCAATCCCGTCATTCTTCGGGAACCCGCAAAGCAGTGTATGAGATATTGCGAATGACATGCTACATTAGACTGGTTTACGAAAACGTCATTTCAACAAGTGAAATGGTAACCTTTCAACGTTACATGTTTATACCATTCAAGTTTTTCAGACGGGTTTTTTAGGAATTCAAGTTTTTCAGACGAGTTCTCTAGGAATTCAAGTTGTAAAGCATGCTTATTGCCACTTTAATGAGTCACAGTCTGTTAACCATAGACATATATAAAAGCAATATAAGAGTATTCTGCCTTCGGCAGCTGAATACCTCAATCCGGTACTCGTTTATATGGTATGAAGTTGTCTTGAAAGAATAATATTTGATAATATTGTTATGCAATCAGTGGAAACTTATGTATTGCTTACTGATAATGTTTACATTTATTACAATAATCAGAGACGCTAACACATTATTATGGCTCAGTAATAATTAACATTTAGCGGAAGTGACTTTTTGTCAAGCAAGGCTCGTATTTTATTGCGGTATTTAAATAGCATTAGTAGTTGATTAGCAGAACGTTTTCGTTTAATTACAAGTAGTAGTAGTAGTAGTAGTAGTAGTAGCAGCAGCAGCAGCAGCAGCAGCAGCCAACAACAGTAGCAACAACAGTAGTAGTAGCAGCATAAGCAGCAGAAACAGCAGTAGTAGCAGTAGCAGTAGTAGCAGCAGCAGCAACACCGCCACATTTTCTCAAGTCTGCACCCACATCATCAGGTGAAACAAGTCACTGCTAAATAAGCTGACACAGGAGATGCAGACTACACGTGTATGTGCACGTTGCTCACATCGCCAAAAATAGTTTTCTATATTTTGGGAACTATTAAAAATTCTTATTTTCATTATTATAGCCCTTTCAATACAGTACTGATGTTTTAATAAAACAAGAGACCGAACTGGGCCTGAAGCGCTCACATTGTATTCAGTGTCAGTTAGGTATTAAATACGGTGTGTGTGTGTGTGTGTGTGTGTGCGCGCGCGTGTGTGTGTGTTTTGGTAAAGCAATTGCAGAGTAAATGATGTTTTGCGTTTTCCCTATATATACCCCATCGTTGGGCCATTTATGAATGGCCAATTCATCTCTGTCTAGTAATGTGCGGCATCGATGGTATCAACATCGCTAATTATCAACATGCCAGATATTTACGATATGTATTTTTATACTTAGGTGTTCAATTCAAAGGATATGATCCATGCTTTGAAAATGCAATAAATTACCATTCAATAATTTTATTAAATATTTGGCATGACTTTTAACACAAGAATACTATGAAAGAGTTATTTGATACTATAGATTTTAGTATTGTTTTATATTTCCTGAATGAAATCAGACTATATAAATCATTATAATATGTTATTAGATATATATTTGTTTATATAGTCGTTGGGTTGACGGGCATTTGTTGATTTACATATATAGTTTATATTACAACCATATCATCCTTTATTTGTAAATAGTTTTATCTTTATATCTTTACATCAACTTTTAATTACTACTTCATTTCTTCATCTTTCATCAGTTTTTGCGCACAATATGATCTATGTATGTGTGAACGTGCCGTAAAACACCATTCATTCATTTTAACACAAGTATTGGAAAATGTCTATACCAGTAAACTTCGATGATCCAATTGCACTCAACAAACGCATTACAGCGCATTATTTATCATTCGTCGTGCATTGTTTATAAATGGTTGCACTAGCCGTATACCATTATGTAACGACCCTCCACACCGTTTTGCTTTAAAGCCCTATTGATAATTTAAAGGGACACATGCCAATCTGAGAATTTTATAAGCATTAAAACTGCTAATCCATTATTTAATTTTAACTAGCTAAATAAAAGAAAGGAAAATGTTGTTTTAAATGTTTCAGTTTCTTTGAAAGTCGGCCAAATGTTTAAATATATTATTGATTGGTGAATAGTAATCAAAAACTAGTAAACATGTAAAAAAAAAAGCACACAAAAAGCAACAATGTGTTTTAACGAATGAGTTGCAAATGCAAGTTATGTAGAAAGCCGGGGCACTGAGAGTTCAAAAACAAAATAAGATTGTCGCGTGCCCCTTTAATAAGATGTTATATGCCAAATACAACTGCTATAGTGGCTCATCATTTTCGGAGATTTTTATATTTTGTCCATTATGTATAAATAAAATTAGAAATGTGTCCATAAGACACGGATGCCCTCTTATTAATAAGAAAATCGTCTCAACATTTGTTTCGTGAATATTTACTATTTCAAGGGCCAAAACTCTAAAACTCTGGATTACTGAGACGATGGGGATTATTGAACTTGGCCGAGACATTCTGCCCATATACAATTTGCCCAAGTTTGGAGAAGATTGGATAACAATTACCCAAGTTTAAAGGATGCACGGCCGTTTTGAATTTTAAAACTCGCGGCGTTTCTACATAACGTGCATTAGTTCGATCATTAATATCAATTATAAAGAATTAAATTTAATTAAAGTCAAAATGACAATAGGTAAATAAATCGAGATGCTAATTTCAACGCTGAACATCAACATTTCAAGATTGCCTTGTGTCCCTTTAAAGTACGGACAACATTTTCGGCACGGACGGACGAATGGACAGGGGTAACACTATAGGCATAAACATCATGCGCCTCCGAGGTGGACCATTGTTTTACACTCAGATAATTTGTACTTCGTTCTCCGTGCAATAAGTTGTGTATTGACTTGTTTCTCCATACACTATGTTGTGTATTAAATACAAATGTTTTACCCTAATAGTTTGGAGAAGATATTTTGTGTTTTGTCTAGTACTGAAAGAAAGTAGTGCATGGCGATACTTGAAATGGACATTCAACTTTACCATTACAGCGGTTACTAACTTATACCATTATAACGTATACTATACTTAACGCCATTAAAAGTGCATATTTTTTATTTTGTGTTTGCTTTTAATTAAAATGTCTACAAGATCGATTGCATAATTCCGATATTACTTTTTTCAATACATGAATTTGATCGGTCACCAGATTTATAGGGAATGTGGATAATTTCTAACATGTACATAACACTACAATCGATCTTGGAAATAAACACAAAATAAAAAAACTTGCACTTTTAATGATGTTAAGTTTATAATGCTTATATACAAAACAGTTTTTGACTTCTGGTTTGTTATCCATGTTAAATGTATATCTATCCCTTTTTTTAATATCTATTTAAAACCATTTTACCTTGTAAGGGGCCATTTTGACCACACATACTTCATTAGTATGTGACGTTTACATGGTATATTTCATCCCCCGTCTTATCAAAGAAAAAGCGGATGGACATAGAAATCGTGAACGTCCGTCCGTCCATCGCTCTTTCTTGTGACTGTAACTCGTCATTTAGTCGTGAAGGCATCCAATTCATATCTGGCGGGATTGTTTGTCATCACGTGAAGATGATTATGTTCAATCGTCAGTTTGATTCGACATCTTTTAGCGCAGTCATGGCCCTTTTTGGACTTAAAAATGTTATAGACGGATACACAATTGTGGCCGCAACTAGTCATTAACTTTTGAATGGATTCAAACCATTTTAGTAAGAGTGCTTGTCATCATAGGAACATGATCGTAATTATAACATTGACACTTACGTTCGACAATTTCAATGGGAGTTTTTTTACGACCAATGGAACAGTCACAGTTTCTTTTTGTTTCTCTAGCTACAGTGTAGTCTATAATAATCGTCTCATTTTATATGTAACGCAAACTCCATGATCATTTAGCAAATATTAACAAAATACCATTTTCCCGACATGTTTCCCTAGGCGTGGGATATTGGTAATTCTGTCACTATCTTGCAGATATATATTTTTTTCGCATGCATTATTAATCAACACTGAAATATATTATTACCAATACCACTCTGACTATGTGTTAGATAATGAAGGTTATGTATATATTCGTTCTTACTTTTGTCAACAACGTCCTGATCTTGCCAGTGGGCTTGTTCATCATTACTGGCAGTAAGATACCAACTCTCCAGTGCATCAGCTGTGTTTGAGGTCTGAAGGCTGAAGGGCTATTGGTGAGATAGCGACTAAGATAACAAAATATTTTTCCAGAATTATTTTTCAAAAGTAGGCCATGGTCTATCTGTGAGATGCATACAACTCACTAAATCTAACGATATCACGCCGCTTAAATGGATAAGTCGTTCTGTTTTTAATTATTTTGTTTGTCCTCTAACACCGCTTAGCCCGTTGCTTTATGTTAAGCATGGACGTGTGGTTTTAAAGGTTTATTCATTAGAAATGTCGGCGGTTGTTAGGCAGCCATTGCGTTAAGTCTTCAGAAACCTCGCCGAAATAGCGAAATGAATCGTTTCGCACACTCTACCTACCTTGCAAAAGGGTGGATTCACAGCTCTATAGATTCTCCCAGGTAGTCCTGTTTAGTACTCATCTACGTATATCTGTTTGAAGAGCGAACATTAGTGACTTAACAAAAACGGGTGTTGTTGAAGTGTAAAAAATGATATTGACCTTTTCAGTTTTGACATAACTATAAAACTCCCTTAGATGTTTCGGTGATCGACAGCTACAGATAATTTAAATTGTATGCCCCGCCACGAAAATGAATCGTGCATATGATGTTACCCTAAATCCGACCGTCCCATCCGTACGAAAACACGTTTTACATTCAAAAGCTTCTCTTCGTTAAAATCCATTTCTGAGACAGACGAAGCCGTATAGCTTTTAAACGTCACAAATTGTTTACATCTACATGACAGTAGTGTTTTTGTACCAACTGTAAGTCAATATATATGACCGTCACCTACGTTTCGCACTTTATTGTGATATGCAGTCGTCTGCGGTGGATCGCAGTGATGGGCAGTCACATTTGTCAGTGGATGCTTTTCAGCCACAACCAGCTGGACGCTCGTTCAGCTACAAGAACTTGTCATCGAACAGCTCACTTGCAATTGACGCTCGTTCAGCTACAAGAACTTGTCATCGAACAGCTCCCCTGCAATTGACGCTCGTTCAGTTACAAGAACTTGTTATCGAACAGATCCCCTGCAATTGACGCTCGTTCAGCTACAAGAATTTGTCATCGAACAGCACATCTGAAATTGACGCTCGTTCAGCTACAAGAACTTGTTATCGAACAACTCCCCTGCAATTGACGCTCGTTCAGCTACAAGAACTTCTCGCTCGTTCAGCTTCAAGAACTTGTCATAGAACAGCTTCCCTGCCATATCTGCCTTTGATTACAAGGATGTTTAACACCCTACAATGGCCTCCATGCTGACTGACCACGCGGGAACTAATTTGGTACCATTCTCGACTGGTAAAATCCAAGTGTGCCAACCATGTTCTCCAGACTGCTAAATAATCTCAGTATATTGGGACTTTTTCTCCTCAAACGCATCCTCCGTGACATCTAGACTCTCAGATAGTCTGGATTACATTGTTACCATGTCCAACTGGTCATATTCGTCAAGTACTGAACTTGATGTTGGAGTCGTTGCTCTTACTGGCTTCCCTTCCTTTACAAATCCCGTCGGTGGCTGTCCTGTTGTCCTACAAAATCTTGTCATGCTTCTTTACTGCTTCAATATCTCGGCTGGTTGCTGAAGGACAATATCCAGCCTCCATCTGTTGCGTCCTTGTATACGTGCTGTCTGACATGCTGCCGATAGTACATGTTCCATAATTCTCTTTTTCTCACATAGCTGATACTTGGGATGTTTCACCAATCTCCACCTGTGTATGTTTGCTGGTGGTGGTGGTAGGAGATCTACTTTCAGATCTCAGCAGAAACTTGAGTGGTGGCTCATACTGCCAAATATCTGACCAAGTCAGCTTTCTTTCTGTTGTTGTCCAACGTGTCTAAGCGCCCTGTAATCCTATCTTACTGTTTGGCTTTTGATTAGGCTGTCCGCTATTGATGTTATTTCTTCTCCATTGACATCTACCGCTTCTTGATGATCATACACCCGAGTTGGATTTCAACAGTCTCGTCTTGCGCAGACAATATCCATCGAGCTTGTACATGTGTTGTTTTAGTGATGTTAATATCATCATCCATGAAGCCTCACCGCACAAAATTGTATTTGGCCGGATTTAGAGTACTTTTATAAGGGAAACAGGCTTTTATCTAAATTTCATTTATAATTATTGTAATTATATGATTTTATATTATGATTTTAATTGAATTTAATATTGTTTAACGGCTAATCAACACATTATAGGTTATTTAGAGCCGCCACAGAGAGAGTGGAAAGTAGTATTTTAACGTACTGAGTGGTGAAATAATGATTAATTAAGGAAATTTAATTGAACTATTACATGTAGGTGTGAACGCGCTGAAAAAATCAAGAATCTCATCCATACGTCTTGGCAGTGGATTGCCAGCTAACCGTTCATTACCCCCACCCGACTAAACTAATGTGCCAGTGTGCATAATTAACACATTTATTTATTCAGATGTTGGACGTTATTTCCATTAAGCGTAAACCTTTTTTATACATTAATTATAATACATTGCTACAGAACAGAATAGAACAGAACAATATTTTATTATGTACAATCTCAGGCAACATGAGTTACAACATGAGAGAATTATTATGCATACAACAAATTATACAATTACTAATTTTGAATTAAAAAGGATCACACAAACCTCACTTGATATGGTGGGAAAAGTTAGGGGGATAACAGTTACGTGGAATAACATTGCAGCTTCAAATGTAAAGCATGTAAATATATATATTGATACTAAATGTATGTCACGAGGGAAAACAGTGGTATTATTATGTTATATTTTATAACATTTGCGTGCCGGTAAAAATACCGTGGAATGGATGTTTTACGCAGAGGGTCGAAATGAGGGCATTTTAAGAAATAGTGAAATTCGTCGCCAATATCAGAGTCACACAGAGTACAGCGCCTTAAGTTGTGATATATTGACAGGACATCTATGGTTAGTTGTTCGGAATTTGAATACATTAATATAGTAGTTTCTCGATAACTTTAGATATGGTTTAAATGAAAGGTCGTCTTTGAATAGGTTATAATAACGTCCTTTGGGCGAATTTTGTAGGTCTGCCTCCATGATTGTGTAAATTGATCGATTAAAGTTTTTTTAATGGATCCATGGACATATTTGCTTTGCAATAAATGGCGATTTGTCCAAATATCAGAATTTCCTGTGTTAATTGTTAAGTATATTTTGAATGTATGCTATCCACTTATATTCATAATTAGCTGTGTTAACCATCGATTCATAACATAAGTAACTGAGTTTTGTTTGTTTACCTAAGATCAATTTATTCCAAAAGTTTATCATTCTCGTTTGTATAGTGACTGCGATTGGGTGTCTGCCTAGTTCCGCATATGGCGTGTAAGAAGGGGTGCTTTTATACTGTTTGTAATTCTTTTTAAAGAAACAGTATGTACACGTTCTATTATATCTAAGTTTTCATATCCCCAAACTTCGCAACTGTAGGGTAATATTGGTAGAATTATTTGGTCGAATAATTTAAGTTGGAGGTCTAAGGGTAGGTCTAGGTTATTGATTCTCCGAAAAAGTAGAAAAGACGCCTTATTGGCTTGTTCGGCCAAGTGTGTTCTTGTGTTTAGAAAGCTACCCGAGCTAGTAAATATTACTCCTAGGTATTTGTATTTATTTGTAATTTCGATTTTTTCCGGTCCTATGTTAAATGAGAAACGGTTTATGTTTCTGGTACCAAAGACAATTATTTTAGTTGTGCTGTAGTTTACTTTTAATTTCCATGATAGACAATACTCGTGGAATTTATGTAGACTTAATTGGAAACCTTCTCACCTAGGATAATGGTATCGTCAGCATATAGTAGTATTATCATCTTTATGAAGACATTTATTTGGGGTTCGACTCTAATTCCATGTAATCCGACAGTTCAATTATATCATTCAAACAATCGTCTGACGTAAGTGCACGTGTGCAAAGATCAAACGCTTTCAAAGTAAGAACCGTTTTTGTTTTGTTTTATACAGGTATACAGTAGCTTTAACATTTATTGTTTTGCATGTAGGTATACAATAAGATTGTGATTGGAAGCGTAGAGAAAATGGTCGCATATTGAGTTTGGATTCCGATGGTCACCATACTGCTCTCATCTGCATGGAAGATCGCCTGTGCATGTATTTATAAACAGCATACAATCAAACTAGCAAGTGCAACAGTAATGTGGTTATAGCCTTCAGAAACCATTTGCGAATGTAAATATATGATGCAATAGCGTGTTTTTATAAAGATTTATCATTCTCGTCCTCTGCATTACGGAAATCTGAATCGTGTAATTCTGATTATCCAGTTGTATCATCATTCAATCCATCATATTGTAAACTAAGAGTTCTCAGACGTCTGTCAAGCTCGAACAAGTGAGTGTCGGTATCTTCGGGGATGTTCTCTCTGACATAATCCGCCAACTTCGTCACATACTCTGTATTAGAACCGGCATGTCCCGTTGCTCGTGTTATCTCCAGTGCCATGGTGTCCAAATGACAATCACCCAGGAAGAGATCATTGCCTTTGGTTGCAATGTATAATAATGTCATGAGAGGTTGTGTGTGTTTGTCACGTGGATAAAATGGCGACTTCGTTACTTTATAACCACCTAATGTAACTTCTCGCGTGCAAAGACCGCCAAGCGCTTTTCGGATGGATTCCTCGCCACTGATTTCATACGCAACACCCCAAACTTGACTCTGCAAATAATCGGATTATGCGTTATATACAAACAAATACAGTAGCTTTAACGTCTGATTTATTTATTTACAGTGACCCATTTAATTGGCATGACAATAGAGTAAGAGTGAGTTCTGATGCACTTTAGAGCCCGATTTAAATAAACCCCTGGAGGCATTTTTGCCACTCACCGTTTTAAGGTGGTACTCCTGTTGTAAACCCACTGTGTTTGTGGGGTCGCACACGTTGCTTTTATTGTTTCTTGTACTTGTTGTTTGTTTTAAATTCGTGTTCTTGGTTGACTGTGTTCTGTGAATGCTACATTTCCTGTTCGACTTTTATACATAAGTTTACTTAAATTTGTAAATGCACATTATCATAAAATTAGAATGCGTTTGTTACCAGTATTATAGTGTGTCGTGTCATATATTTGGAGTCCAGTGGGCACCATGCTGCTCTTTAATATATATATATTCCTCGAAAATTTATTAATGTTATACAGCAAAGACAAGCATTGCATGATCTTGTTATGTGTATCGGGCGTTCATGCAGCTAGGCTGTCACGTGGTATACTGTTATGCGGCTTAACAGTTATCTTCACTACATAAATGAAACAACAATGCTCAAAATGATATGCATACCTTTTGCGATGGTACCAGCGTTGCTACTCTCCCAATCTGTAAACCATAATAATAATAATAATAACAATTATATAAATTAATTAATTTAAATTATGTAAGCGTTTTTCACTTCATATTTGACACATTAACAAATGTTGATATTTAACCTAAAAACGGAATAAAATATCAAAATAAACAAATAATGTTGCAATCTGCCGTGAGAAGAAAAGAGATTAAAATAGATGCAATAACAAATAGATGCTATAACACATATACATTTAAAGCAAACACAAAGTAGAAGGTTGCTCTCTTGAGCACGTATGTCACGTTCCGTGGACCTTGTGAACTCTAGAATGTAAGAAACATGACTATTTTAACTAACTGTAAATATGCGAAGTTTGGTAAAGACAGTTATAATGAATGTTAATGTAGCTATCCTACCAACAACAGCCACATTAAAATATATCTACCGTTTCTAAACCTAATGACGACGAGGTATATATATATATATATATATATATATATTTGTGCCATAGCGCTAATGGTTTTCCTTTGTTCTTGCTTATCATATAAGTTTCATAAACCTGAAGGTCTGAGCCTAAACCGTGCTATAACTACCTGTATATTTCAGCCGTGTTATAAATGACAGATTCGGCAGTTATACCATGGTCTACCGAATTTTATTTTGTAAATGGCGTTCTGTTGCGAGTTAAATATGTAAAACATGACTACCCATTACCAAAACAGCACTCCTTGACATTGCATTTGCCCAATAATATACAAAGGCGATTGGCTGCAATAATCAAAACATGGGTCATGCTTATGCCGCGTGATAATGCTATTTCATGATTGGATCATGCGTAGTTGGATAAATGGCTATGGTACAAAACATATATAGCATATTTTTCTCGTATTCGATTTATACTACACTGTCGGGCCTTCGGCCCTCGAGAAGCAGTATAAATCGTATATACTCGGAAATTTATGCTACAAATATTACATATAACTTACATATTTTGAAAATCCTAACTCTATAGACACAATATAAACCGCTTTAACCAGCCAGGTCAAACCCCAAACTGGAGCGTCGACTTAAGGGTTACCAACTCATAATTCATCTTACGCATATTCAATCACGGATATTTGGAGAACCCGTGAATAAACTAATACTTTTAATCGGCACATATACATTAGTATATGGCCTGAACACCTGGATAGAGTTTTGATAAACGGTTGTTTCGTGTAATTTTGTCGTTATTTGGCGGGATAGTTTCTTTAAGATTCAAAAAACGACGTTTGAACGGAAAATAACCATTCCCTTTATATTTACTTTAATAATATTCTTATTTCAAAATTTCAAAAATGTTGCAATATATTTATTTTATGATAAGCAGTGGAATACTGCAAATTAGTAATGAAATAAAAGTGTGTTATTTCACACTGTGAAATATAGTTTTTGTTTCACTGTCGGAACTACTTTTTTCAATGTAAAACACAACCTGTTTTCGAAAATATCTGTAAAATAACCGTGAAACTTAAATTAACTTGGAAATGTTCTAAGAAAATGATCATAATCTTTGAAAATCGGTCAATTATTTAAGGAATTGTGTATTTTACAGTACTGTAGGGTACAGTATAGTAAGTTTGCCGGGTCTTTTTTTTCCGCAAACTATCTTTTCTGATTGGTTGGTATGAAAGTTATATTGTTGGTTTGGAAATAACTTAACTAAAACAATGAGATGTAGTTTTTTTAAATCGGTCAATTATTTATGATGATTTAAAAGTAGCAACTTCACAATACTGAACCTTTGACGTCGCCAAAATTACCCTTTTCTGCATAAAATTTGAATATAAGGCTTAAAGGTATGACAAAAAAGGAACGTTTGTTATTTTGGAGTGAATAACCGATTTATTTCGCTCGTATATTTTCGATCATGCTTCAAATTCGTGAAAATATAAAGTTTGCTCACTCGATGAATACATTGACACTCAAAAATAAGTTTAAGTGTTTTCATAGCCCCAGAGTGACCCAGCGAGATAGTGTGTACACCTGCAGCCTGTAACTCCCGCCAAAACAGTTTTAAAGGGTTTTCATTATATTTATATATATCCAGCCAAACCTGCTCAAGAGACTTCTGCTAATAGACCACCTGCTTTTTTTCATGCAGATGTGAACTTTTCTGTCTAATAAAGGGGTGTCCTAATAAATTTTGCTTTATTAGGCACTGGCCAATAAGATTATTAAAGATGTCGCAACATACAAAGTGAACTAAGTAATGCCTATTAACAGTGTTAACATTGATAACAGACAAAAGGAAAAGCCCAAGGTTTTATAGTTTTAGTTTTCGTTTTTTTAACTTTATTGTGTACGAAACAACAATTCTAATACATCCACACCAACGTCTAGTTTGTAATTATCTCCAATAAGTATATGCGCATGACCTGGGAAATATTGGTGGACGTCGTACAATGATGCATTAGATAGAATTTCTAAAAACACGCTGTGATTTTGTTAAGTACTATAGTACTTTGAATTATTGCAGTTTTCGATGTTCCTAATTTTAAAATATGCCAACTAAAATTATTGCGGCATCATATTTTACTAGCCCCACAAACATCACCACAAATGCAAAAGACGTTTTTGAAATATTTAATGTTAATGCTAGTGATGTACCGTAATCGATTGTTTTAAACACATCATCGATTTGTTAGGCATCCGATTATGATGATCATCCGATTATGATGATCGATTACAGGGGTTCCGTTAATGGCCGTACGGCCGTATATTACGTCCGGAAATTTGAGTTGTACGCCGAAAATTGAGATCAAAGACGTACACTGAACTTCCAAAAACATCAATGTACGCCGACTTTCTATACCGCGGGCGTACAGCTGTCAGTGTCAAATTGCTTAAATCACCGATATAGCTCCGCCCATCGGGTCCAATTACATCCAAACGCTGCACAGCCAAGTTGTAAAGCGATTAAATTAACACCCACTGTGTTACTGTGACAGCGTTCGACAGGTGAAACCGGTTGGATCCAGTTTTATTATGGGGTTAGCCACGTGTGTAAATTGAATTGTGTATTGTGTCAAGTATTATGTAAACAAACATCGCTTCTGGATTCAAAGAAGTGTGGCAATTAATTAATGGGATTAAAGTGGATTACGTTTAATTGATGACTGATTGAATAATTATGATTGGCAGGTTTGTTTTATGCACCTAATTATTTTAAATAAAATATTACGGAATACGCTGCCGATTTATAATGAATGTTTGCGATTGTTTGCATTCAGCGCGAATTTTTACATTGACGTTAGTGACCGATTGACTAATTATGAAAGGCAGGTTCGTTTTATGCACCCGTTTGTTTATTACAGATACCTTATCCGAACGTGTAATTGTTTTAAATAAAATATTACGCTGCCGATTTATAATGATTGTTTGCGATTGTTTGCATTCAGCGCGATTTTTTACTTTGACGTTGTGACTGATTGACTAATTATGAAAGGTAGAAATGGCAAACGGATTACGAGACATTAGCTGATTATGAAGATGCAACAGTTTGACGATCGAGTAATTGTTTTGAATAAAATCTTAGCTGCCGATTTATATGATTGTTTGTATACGGCGAGAAGCAATTTTAAAGCATAATAGAACATCTTTTATTTATGAAAATGAGTAAAAATATGAGTAAATTTAAGAAAGGGTTAAATATTGTCTGCTTTAGTTTAGACCGTCATAAGCGTCAAAATGTCGCAACGTTCTCTATTGCATTTCGGTGTCACTCAAAAACGTAAAAATGATGCTGCGCCCGCGCACACTGTAAGTTCCTGTGAAATACAGCTGCCAGCTAAAAAACCTAAGGTGGATAATAGTAGTAGACCAAAAGTGTTCCAAGAAGCCATGCTCCGTCAGTTTGATTGGCTCGACTTCAATTCTGACTCTAAGCGTATGTTCTGCAAAGTGTGTCAAGCTGCAATGATTGATGAATCATGATGATGATAAATTCAATAAACTTAAAGTAAACTTAATACAAACATTAAGCTATTTAATATATTTTAATTTAATGAATAATTTAATAAATAATTTAATAAATTTAAAAAATATCCATAAATTATGTACTTTAAATGTTTTAAAAACACATTTAAAGAACATGAACTATGCATAGTTATTTATATTTTATTAACACAAACACTAATTCGAACGGTGATGTCGCGTTAAGTGTGAACTTCCTTAAATTTTCCCTTGAACTTCCAAAATTGACATGAAGGAAGTTTGAACTTCCTTGATTTGAAAATTAGTGGAACCCCTGCGATTATAAAGAGAAAAAGCTATAATCGATCATCGGTTAAATGTAAACGTGCACTTTAATTAACATTCAGAATAGAAATAAACATGATTATCCAGGAGACAACTCTAGTAACAAGAGCTATCGGAGAACAGCGCAGCTCGACTATTCGATTTTTCAGAGAATAATACATTTATAGCTAGTATATACCATTAGAAAACAGGGCTACAACAATGTGGAGTGGGGTTGTGTTGTGTTACTAAGAAGTGACCAAAACTACCGGTACACAGAAATATGTAAAAAAAAAAAAAAAAAAAAAAATCGAGTTTTGAGTGGAGTGCGGGATGGGGTTGGGAGAGAGTCGGGGTGGATGGTGTGGGGGGGGGGGGGGGGGGGGGGGGCAACATATATGTGTAAGAAGCTATGTAAGAATTCACCAAAACAACAGTTTGAGTGGGGAGGTGGGGGGAGGTGGGGGAGGGGAGGCGGGGAGAGAAGCAGGGGGTGGGTGGGAGGGAGCAACATATGTGTAAGAATTGACCAAAAAACACAGAAATGTGTAAAAAAAAAAAATATATATATTAAATAAAAATATTCCGTTTTCGAGTGTGTGGTGGGGGCGGGGGGATTGGGGCCGGCGGGGTGGGGGGGAAGGGGGCAACATGTTTAAGAATTGACAAAAGCAACACAGAAATATGTAAAAAATAAATAATAGAGTTTCAAGTGGGTGTGTGGTGGGGGGAAGCGGGAATGATAGGCAGGA
>JAWPHD010020065.1:0-33279 GCA_037043455.1 Cyrtodaria siliqua | reverse complement strand
GTGTAAAATATACAGTGGATTTGTTTGTCTTCACAAGGTGAAATCCCAAACAGAACCAGGATATCCACTGCGTATAGTGACGTTGATGATTAGAAGCAAAACGGTGGAAACTAACGATTTTGGCACTTACAAATGTCGCGTGGAGGGCAAGGATGCGAATGGAGAAGGTGCTATCGCTGAGGACTCAGTTGAACTCAGATACAGAGGTTAACACGTTTTCTTCAAAGTTTTTTTTTATATATATATATAAATTGGATCTTGAGTAGTCAATCTTTATAACAGTTGTTTTAGTAGCTCAAATAACAGATCGGTTGAGGGACTGAGTTTAAAGTATGTTTAATACACATGTAGATACAAAACTGTTTAACACACGTTATATACATGTTTGAATAGTTTTGCAATCACAAATAAAGGTCGAGTTCGAAAATGACTCATTTAGGCTGTGTCACTGGTTTGACTTGAAACTCTTGTTTCCGATAAGTAATGTTTTTCAGCGACTCAAATGATATTTAATACAGTCGTTCTTAAAATTCTGGTTCCTGAACAATACGTACATGTACATGTGAAAGAACTTCGCCTATTTTTTAACCACCCACCCCCATTCCCACCCCAGAGGTCCTTTTTGCCAATAACTGTTCCAAAGCGGTAACCCTATCGTCAGCCCTCGTATGTTTGTGATGACCCATATCGAACTTTTATCATTTGTCTTTACACTTCACATTAAGATGTATGTCCCTTTTGTGTAATCCCATTGGGATTGCATTTGAAAAAGTTAAAAACGAGAACTCAACAAATCTGGAATATTTTTACATGAAACTTCCAGTTTAATATGTTTACACGTTTATCTAGGCATTGCTATCCTTGAATTATACATACATACTTGATACATATGTGAATTAGTCAATACACACATGACCTTGAGTATGACATAAGTTGAGTATGCATCAATAAACACTATTATTAAGTTTGTATTTATTATTCAAGTAAAACACTGTCTAGATAAAAAAGTTTGTCTTTTATTAATGCCCTTTCAATGGGAGTCGACAAAAGGTGACACAATTTTTAACATTACGTATACAAGTTTAATATATTACACAGATACGTGTTTTGGCTGGCTGCTTTCTTCGAATTCGGCACTTCCTATTTGACCTTTGCATCTACGTTAGATGAAATCACAGACCTATAATAACAATACATGATAAGTTTCCGTGATAAAATTGAATTTTACAAAATTTAGTCAATGTTCGAAAATAAGATTAGCTACTGTACATCAAGAAAATGTGCGAATCAAACTTTGATATACTTGATCTTGCCTTTAACAATGTAGTAACTTTATGCAAATATCGCTCACCTCTTTATTAATGCCTTGAACATTTTCGTCAATATAAACGGGAAATCGCACACTAATTTTGGAGTCTAGCAATTGTCATGTCTGGTCCGAACTAGATGAAATTTGATATGTGTATATCCCAAATCATATATGTGTATCATGCAATGTTTGTCTCCGATTCTGCCATTTGGCTGGGACCACAAGAATTTCTTGTTATAAAAAAAATGTATACATCAGTTAACATAAACAGCTACACGTATTACTTATCTGATTTAGCTGGTTTTCGAGAACTTTCATTGATAGTATGATACTGACAAAATTTGGTATAAAATCAAGTACAAAATGAAGGTGCTAGAGTGTTAACAGGGCGGAATATGGATATTTTAACGCCGGTGTTACCAATCCAATCTATTTGGTTTTCGAACTTGTCTGAGCTCTCATTGATAAAAAAGACCATGAACGAAAAAGTTTGGTAAAGATAAGATGCGAAAATGGAAAGGATAGTGCTTACAACAAAGGGTTAACGGACGGAATGACGACGACGGACAACGCGTCATCCCAGGAGCTCGTCTGACGTTCCGCCAGCAAAGCTAAAACTCGTCTCCAGAACTACTGTACAGATTTTGACAATATTTCCTTGTTAATGATCTCCAAACACATCTCTTTCTAGCTTCAACTGAGGTCCCCGAGTCCCAACGTTTATGTATAGCGATTGCACATGTCTTAGTGCTGTGTGGCGGCCGTAAAAACAAATCAGTATTGTTATAATTACTTACTGATCCTTTGGGATCATCAAGCCCAGTCTTTATGGCTTTAAAGTAGAATATCGCTTAGGCCGGTTCTAGGAGGTGTGAGAGGGGTGTTTGCACACTACATTACCTCTTATGAATACACTCAATACAACCGAGTCTGATACTTTTATATCTTGTTTGTGTGTGTTGCTTCCAATGGATTCCCTTTTTAGTATTTATGTACATAGACTTCTGTTTATAGAGAAAAAAACTGAAACAAGAATAGTAAAAATGAAACTTTTTTTATATATCGGAATGCTTTTTAAATACCTCTGGATAGCGATGCCCTATTTTAGCATTCTGTCAAAATTGTATAGCTTACATCTGTAACTGTAACTGTAAAGAAAACCTCCCCATTTATACAGTCTCGGATTACAACATGCATGTTTACAGATTAAGTTGATGCATAGTAAAAGTATTTCTGTAAGTTGTGTAGGGGACTAGCTCACCCGAGCCTCAACATTGTATTACGAAGCAGTGTATTAGCCAGCCAACCGGGCAGCCGTCTTTTGCACGGCCGTTTTTGAAAAATCGCGACCAATATTTGGAGTAGTGGGTGGCGTAAACAACACTTCCAAACTCTTACTTTCTCAATATTGTTATGTTTGTATATATTTATATTTTTACTTTTATCTGTGAAAAGAAATTAACCAATAGACACCCATTTGTCGCAAAGTGGCGCGTAACGCGTGTTAGCAAATTATTTTGCACACCCTATTTGCATATTTGCACACCCAGTTCTTAAATTTCTGCCTAATACACTGTAATACGAAGAGAATAAACGATTCGCCATTAATTTAGTGATTGAAATTTACAAAAAAAACTTTATTCAAATGGCGACCCTGTGATGAAACATGGCCTCGCCCCGGGGTCATATTTTTATCTAGAATATTATAGGAACATATTTTAAAAAAAAAGTCGTCAATGAAACTACATGACCTAGAGGTCTAATACTGTGCATGTCGCAAATGCTTATTGTCACAAGCATGTTTGTGCAAATGGTGATCGTGGGGTCAATTTTTCACCAACACCAGGCTTAGCCTTTTCTACTTAGACTTACATAGGGGAAAAAATAAAACTCTTCCCTGAAACCAAACGGCGTAGAGCTGTCATACATTACACCGGGGTCAAATTTGGCCCACCGCGGGGTTCACAGTTTTAAATATTTATAAACTCTTTGAAACATTATTCTTTTCTGAAACTACACCAGCGAGAGGTCTAATAGTTTACACGTGGTATAAGTTTATGTTCCTGTACCAAGTGTATTCAAATGGTGACCCGGTGTCATATTTAGTGTCGTCACAGCGGTCACACAATGCCAAGAATTATATATGGAAATCTTTGAAAAAATATTCTCTGAAACCACAAGGTATAGAACCCATATATTACATGAAATATAAGCTTATGTTCCTCTATTAAATGTGTTCATATGGTAAAACTAGGGTCAAATTTGGCCCCAGAGGTCAACTGTTTTACATAGACTTGTATCAGAAACAAGATTGAGATGGGTTTAAATTTGGTTTTGCCCCGGGGGTCACAGTGTAACAAGGCCAGTTTTATCTCACCCACTTCTGTTTCTATTGCGTATGTCTACAATGGACAAAATCTTCTAGTGAGCAATTCAGGGCCAGTTTGGTCCACAGCCTCCCAGCACACCCCCACCCCCACCCCCCCCCCCCCCCCCCACACACACCCCACATAAATACACAAGGTTCACACTCTTTTTTTACTTTTTCGGAATTTTTGTTTTGAGGAAATGTCACTAAGGGTATTTTTCTCGTATGCGATTTATACTGCACTCTCAGGCATGCGGCCCTCGAAAAGCAGTATAAATCGCATATACTCGAAAAATTATGCTATAAATATTACTGATAACGCTAACCTAAATGTATACCCACCATAACCCTGTGATCACTAACGACTCAGCAGTGCCTAACCCTTGTTTTTTGTTTTTATTTCTCACCCACTTCCGTCACTGTTGCAAGCATATACCTTCAGGTGAGTCATTCAGGGCCTTACTTATTGATCCCCGTCGTCGTATTCGTCTCTGATAACAGATTACAATAATACTTCGTTTTGACAACTATTGGACACCATATATAATGAAGGTCCAGGAAATAAATTCAGTAAATTGGGAATTCATTTTTAAGAATTTTTTCCCACTTCTCTTGGTGATTTTATTGATAAATACCATAAACATATTATTTGCTTTTTCAGGTGCGCCGGTTTCAAGTGCTGATGGAACCGAAACATTGATTCCGTACGATGTATAAGGAGGAGTGGACAGTCATCAAACATTTGAATATTTTAAAGCGAATTGATTTCGTATTATTATCAATTGCCTCAGGAGCACTTTAAATCTTTTAAAAGTAATGAGGGAAAAAAACATTCTATGAATGACCCTTTTTAATTACTTTTTTTAATAAATATTTATATGCGAGTAGGCCTGAAGTCAAATGTGACACTTCATTAGTAAATTTAGGTGCTGATTTTAAAGTTTCATACACACTTAAAGATTGTCATGTGTCTCTATCAGTGGTGGAGGACTTACAACAGTATGGTATGAAGGTTTTATTTAATGAGAGAACTCATTTGAAAATAGTCAATGATCAATGTTTAACATATTCCATCAATATCAAATGTCTTTCTCTACTATACATCAATGTTAAATGTAGTTCATTTGTATAAAAATCAGAAAGATTCCATAGTCATGTCTGCAATGGCGATAAAGCGAGATATTATATTGCCCTATATTCAGGGGAGAGCTTTACAACAGTTATCTGTTACAATTCTAGAAGCATGTCATGTTGGAATATGTTTTATGTTTAACATAGAAACTCATTGAAAAACATATACATCACGCGGTCTGTGTATTAACTTTCATACCCCATCCAAATCCTTCTACAAGAAGCGAAAACGGGGTTGGCTGGGGTATGAAATAAAACCTTACTTTCGGCTTAAAAAGGTTTGCATATTGTAAAATTAAACAGGTTATCGCATATTTGCAGTAAAAAATGTTTTTAAACGTGTTTTATTGTCGAAATATCCGTTTTATAATCATGCTATTATAAACTTTCCCATCGCTTAATGGAATCAAGGCGGGACCACGTAATGGTGACACTATAAAAGCGAGAAAGACAGTGTGTATTAATGGAATATACAAAGTGGGAATCGTATAAACAAAAAATAACAGATGTTGAATTCATCAAGTCTACTAAGATATTTCTTGAAGTCATGCCCACCATATGTTTTATTTTGTGTGTGATTTTTTAATTTATTATTTCATAGTAACGTCATTCTTCCCATTGCTTGTTTCATAATATTGTAGGCTATACTTTTCTCAACTTTAAACATTATTTGAATATAGTTTTTAAAAACTATTAAAGTAGGATTAGCGTTTGTTAATATTTGATTGAATAAATTTTCTGGCAGTAAAGTTTATTAAAGAATAAATCATACTTATCATTCCCAAGGATGGTGTCGGTAACTGTACATACTGTATTTATGTCCTTACATTTTTCATGAAAGAAATGTGCAAGTGCCTGCCAAAATCGTTTACTACATTATATTCATAGAATAGGTGTTTTATTGTAAAAAGAACGAAGATCTGTATTAGAAATATTCATTTTTTTAAATAAATAGTTTGTTCCCAAAATTCTATGATTTATTCTAAATTGCAACCATTGCAGAACTGAGTCCTTTGTCAATTTAAAAAGTAGATTAAATATTTTAGATCAGAATATATGTTGTGTAATATGCAAATCATGTATCCAATTTTTTGCTAACTCTGTTTGCTAACGCTGCTAAGAAATTGGATAGCATTGCATCATAAATGGATCTGCATGAAAAATTATTTCCATGTGAAGCGGTATTATAGGAGATGGACTATGCTTGAGAAATGTGGAGCGTTGCATTTATTTAGATAACTTCCGACTGATACCCTATTACTTCACATTCTAAAAATATTAGTTTGAATGTTATTTGTTTTGTCTAAATTCTATTAGTGTCAGTGCCCCGGGTGCCCCTGTTTGGTCACGGGGCAAAGAATAGGGCCACTGCAGATCCCTTTGGAGGGGTAGGCAGAGGGGTAGAATCCCCCCAAATTCATGTTCATTTTATCATTTTTTGTTCATGTTCATTAAAGGTCTTCATCATGATCCCTGCATTGTTTCAGGTGCTATCTCGCTCGCATCAAAAGAGCAGTGGCAGAAAAACAATAAAGTGGCTCCAGCGTAAATGGAGTTTCTACGATAGAATTTGCAGCAACTCTGCAGTTCAGGGTGAGAAGGTTCTAGGCCCATTTTCCATATTTTATCTCGATCTTACATGGAAGATGAGCCTGGCATGTTCATGCCTTTTAGGCGCCATATAACCTTTTCATGTGTCGGTGCGCCTTAAAACCCCAATTCAATCAGCAATATTAGTGTCAGTACATTTCCGTTATGGTTCATAATATTATTATGAAAGTTACTCCTTAAATACCAATGTCTTAAACAAATAGATGTTTGTTCGACCTTAAAGGGATACATGGCAATCTTGATTTTTTTATAAACTAGCGGCGTCCGGCTAGTTTTTCTACATAAATTGCATTTGTTCAATCATTAATGTTAATTATAAGAATTGTATTAAGCCATTTGTTTTTGCATATTATTAATTTGTGATATTATTGCACCAATATTATATTAAAACTTATAGTATAATAAGACGAAATAGTGAATACATAACATTTGATTTATTTAAATGTAACCAGGGTAAAAGTCAAAATGATACTGGATATATAAATCGAGACACCCATTTCAAACACTTCAAGATTGCCGTGTGTCCCTTTAATATGTGGATTATTTCAATGAAATTTAATCCACGATTTTGGATCTGAACTACATGCAAACAGTTTATAGCGGATACAGATATCTTTCCAGAATGGATTATGTACTTGATTTGTAAGGGAAAAGGGTTTTGCGAGATTTTTAGATGAAATAATACTGTATAAAAGATATACTGATATTTTGAGACATTACGGGCTTGACCCCTACGTTCATTTATTCGTTACGTCATTACGTCGACTTTTATTTTTGTGTTTAATAAAATATTGTTTCTATGTCAGTAGTTTCTTGATTTTACAACCAAAAAATTATTATTACAAGGTTACAACAACTTTTTCCCTTATAAATCAAGTACATAATCCATTCTGGAAAGATATCTGTATCAGCTATATATGTTTAGATATATAATCAGCCCCAAAACAAGAGAATTTTAAAATACATGCAGCCAATTCATCGAAAATATTCAGAGAATTGTTTGTCTGATAGTAATCTAATCTTCTAATCCAAGCAAGTTTGAGTGAAATAAAAAATGTGTTATAACAACTGAAAAAGTAGCATTCAAGGACGACAGTCAACCACAAACACACAAAGAAACAAAGAACAACTTTAAAGATGACTAAAATGCAAGATAAGGCATCACAAATACGAAAGGGTTGACAATAGGGCTACCGCCTTGAAACGGTCATTGGCAAAGAAATGCCGCTGGGAATTTAAACCAGGTTCTAGGGTGCATCAAACCTCACTCTTATCCTATTGTCATCCCAATAAACGGAACAGTGTAAATAAAGATATCCCCGCCAGGTTATAATCTCCAACAAACAAGGCAGCGTTAATAGGCAATATAAGAGTAACACACAAATGATCATGTATATATAATATAAAAACAAAAGCCATAACTAATAAACTATTGAATGAAATATAATAAATCTACACAGGAATGTTCAGCACTGAGAAATGTGTAGCGCACAAAAGATTAAACGGTTAAATGGTGTAGAACTCGCTTATCTGTTACTTGGTTGTAGGAAATATTAGTGGTGTATCAGATAAGCCAGACATCAGTTGGAGCAAACAATAAGAAAAAGCTCCAAATCCAGTTGTTGCGTCTGCAGTAATGACGAGAGCTCAGACAGAAAGAGAAAAGAAGCCCATCAAACCACTCATTGTTCCAGGATCAAACGAGAACGAAATCAATTCTGAACGGTTAAAAAGGGCAAAGAAAGATGGCCAGTCGCTCAACAACTTGAAGCAACATGCACATGAAAAGGATGAGCTGATGAAGAAGGGTGCGATAATAAATACAGGTACGAGATGCACAGAGATGTGTTGTATAGATTGTTTCGAGAAGATGAAAGACAGGGGAGTGAAGAAGTGAAACAGATTGCTGTACCAACATCAGAAAACGTGATGGCGTTAGCTCATGATTCGATAGTTGGAGGGCACTTGTCCACAAAGAAGACCGTATCGTATCACTTAAAGTTTTGCAAGATACTCTGAAGCGGTAGCGTTGCCGAAAATTGAAACGGAGATGGTTGCTGAAGCACTGTTGGACATATTTTCGAAGGTTTCCCATCAGAAATATTAAGTGATCGAGGGAGTCAGTTTACATCCACTGATGGAGGAAGTTTGCAGGCTTGTTTTGCTCAAACAGCTGTTGACCACTCCTTAAAATCCCAAATATAATGGCCTGTGTGAACGTATGAATGGGATTTTGAAGAGTATGTTGAAAACGATGTATTAGGAAAAGCCGAAGGATTGTGATAGGTACTTGTCAATAGTGTTATTCGCCTATAGGGAGGTACCTCAAGCTGGCATAAGATTCTCACCATTTGAGATGATACATGGAAGAACTATCAGAGGTCCTATGCAAATATTAAAAGAGTTACACCAGAGACAAGAAAAACATAAGAGTATGTGTTTTTGAAATTTTGAACGAAGCTCAGTAAGAATGCAAACACCACTATGATAAGAAAGCCCAAACTAGAAGTTTGAAAGAGGGTGACAAAGTTTTAATTGTGTTGCCAACAGATCATAACAAACTAATGTTACAATGGAATGGTCCATATGAGGTGGTCGAAGTCGTTAACAAGATGGACTATAGAGTAAGGTTGAATCATAGAATAGGAACATACCACATCAATTTACTGAAAAAATATGAAGAAAGAGATGAAACTGTTAGGGCTAGGTTGCCATTATAGAAGCTGATGAGAGCTCTGAGACAGGGGTTTTTGATGATAAGAATTTGTTGGAGTAAGTCAATGTCAAAGCACATGAGACGTACAAAGATGTCCATATCAGTGACCAGCTGTCCTCTGAACAACGCGAACAGGCGATGAGTCTTCTGGTCGAATTTCAAGACAAATTCACAGAAGTACCAGGAACTACTCGTTTAGTAGAGCACAGGGTGGTAGAACTAATAACAAAGATCCCATCAGGGTTAGAGATATAAATATAGATATAAAAATCGAATAGGAAAGGCAGCATTCAAGGACGGCAGTCAACCACAAACACACACAGAAACAAAGAACAAATTTAAAGATAAGAATAGTTCTTGTGTATCCGGTGAAGATAGGGAATTCCAACCCGAGGTATAAGTGTTTTATCGCAACCGAGGCTCTGCCAAGGTTCCGATTAAAACTGAATACCCATGATAAGATTCTTGTTCTTGCATATCAGAGACATGTGCGTTGACGCCGCCAGCTACTAACGTTTTGCATCATGTTTTACTGCATACCGAATGTTAGAGCGCGCGTGGATTTTATCTCGACCCTAGGGTGAGATGGAAATATCTGGCTCCGCTGAAATGACGGATATTCTTGTACGGTATGCCAGAATACCCTATTCCATACGCCAAACGAGGTGACAGAAGAAGAAAGTTAGGACAATGTTAAAATCTGGGGTTATAGAACCTACAACTTCAGAGTAGAATTCCCATGTTCTTCTTGTAAAGAAATCACAAAGTTCGACACTGAACCAATGGGGAACGTCTAAGATACTTTGGCGAAGTTGGAAAGTGACTTGTATTTCACGAAAATTTATTTAAGCAAAGACTATTGGCAAATCCTGGTTGAGAAAGGCCGAGGCATGTCGCAGCCCTTTCAACAATATCTGACGGTTATCAGTTCCGAAAGATGTCTTTTCGCTCGGTAAACCAAGGAGCTACCTTTAACAGGATGATGCGCAAGTTATGACATGGGTGCCAAAATGCGGACGATTATGTTGATATTCCTGGCCACACGAGAGCATGGGTAGAACATATGGACATATTAACAGATATCTTCACAAGAGTGAGAAACGCTGGACTCACATTGAGACCCTCCAAGTGTATTATTGGGAACAGCAACATAGATTTCACCGGTCATGTAGTTGGTGACGGCATGATGCAGATGGAACGCGAAAAGCTGGATAAAATTAAAAATGCTACACAGTCCGTGACAAAAAGACAGGTCAGAGCTTTCCTAGGTTTGGCTGGGTATACAGGAAGTTCATACCATCATTTTCAGAGGTTTTGTCACCCTTAACTGACCTTATAAAGAAGGGATAGCCTAATAAGGTTGTTTGGAAAGCTGAGCATGAACGAGAGTTCAAAACGTTGAAAGACAGTTTGACACTAGCACCGATGCTACGGCTGCCAGACCTTTCTCGCCCGTTTATATTACAAAGCGATGCTTCAGACAGTGGTGTTGGAGCAGTTTTGTCGCAACGGTTTGATGATGGCTTGTTTCCCATAGCATATGCCAGTAAAACGTTGCTACAAAGAGAAAATAATTATTCAGTCATTGAGAGAGAATATTTATGAATTGTTTTTAGGGTGAAAAAGTTCTCGAAATATTTGTATGGAAAAGAGTTTATACACCAAACGGATATTGCCCCACTTTCACATATACAGAAGCGCAAAGTGGATAATGGAAGAATAATGAGATGATCCTCCAGAGTTATAAATTCAAAATAGATATAGATATAACAAGAAAAGGTATAACACATATTTTATACCATGGGAAGTACGGACTGCATGTAGATGTTCTGGATCAGGGATCGTTTTGATAGTGAAGGTCACCGGCACCTTGACCTTTAAATGAATAAGGATAAGGGTCATGTACTGGTCATGAGCAACCATTCATCCTTTCAAGTTGGAGGACCTAGATCCATCAAGTTTGTAGTTGTTGATAGGACATCGTATTGATAGTGAAGGGCACCGCAACCTTGACCTTCGACCTAGTGACCGGAAAATAACAAGAGGCCAATGACCTTGAAGCTCTACTGATTGATTTTGATTTCAGGAAGTAGTCGATACAAACTTGATTTTTGAAAATCTATTTATAGCCGTAGCGGCCACCTTGAATTTCTGGCCGACCTGAAATTTTGCTTGGATCAATTAGACATCAAGAGCAGCTTACCTGTGAAGTTTCATGAAAATCCGTCAAGCAGTTTCAGAGGAGTAGTCGCTACAAGTTTTCATTATATAACTCTATGTAAACAAAGATGGCCGCTGACAGCCATGTTTAACATTGAATCAAAATGATGTTCGACTCCTATAACCATCATGCCATGCTGATCATTTTAGAAAAAGTCCCATATCAATATCTCTTATAGTTTTCAAGAAGTAGTCGCTACACTTATTTTTTAAAAATGTATTTTTAGCCATGGCGGCCATCTTGAATTTCCGGCCGACCTGAAATTTTGCTAAGATCATTTAGACATGAAGAGCAACATTCATGTGAAGTTTCATGAAAATCCATCAAGTAGTTTCAGAGGAGTAGTCGCTACAAATTTTCATGATATAACTCTATGTAAACAAAGATGGCCACTGGCAGCCATGTTTAACGTCGTATTCAAAAATAATGTTCGACTCGAATAACCATCATATCATGTTGATCATTTTAGAAAAAGTCACATATCAATATCACTTATAGTTTTCAAGAAGTAGTCACAACAAACTTATGTTTTTTAAATCTATTTTTAACTTTGGCAGCCATCATGAATTTCTGGCCGATGTGAAATTTTGCTAGGATCAATTAGACATGAAGAGCAACATTCCTGTGAAGTTTCATGAAAATCCGTTTAGTAGTTTCAGAGGAGTAGTGGCTACAAGTTTTCATTATATAAATCTATGTAAACAAAGATGGCCACTGACAGCTATGTTTAACATCGAATTAGAACGATTTTTGACAAGGACCAACATCATGTCATGCTGTATCATTTTCAGAAAATACCCATATCAATATCACTTATAGTTTTCAAGAAGTAGTCGCTACAAACTTGTATTTTGAAAATCTATTTTTAGACATGGCGGCCATGTTGAATTTCCGGCTGACCTGAAATTTTCCTAAGATCAATTAGACATCAAGAGCCACACTGGCAGCCATGTTATAAGTCGAATCAAAATAATGTTCTACTCGGATAACCATCATGTCATGCTAATAATTTTAAAAGAAGTCCCATATCAATATCTCATAGTTTTCAAGAAGTAGTCGCTACAAACTTATTTTTTAAAAATCTATTTTTAGACGTGGTAGTCGCTACAAATAAAAGGTTACATACAGACAGACGGACACCGCACCACGGCATAAGCTCTGCTGATCTCTCTGCTGATCTCTGATCAGTGGAGCTAAGAACAGGTTATCTACTTTCAAGGTTGAGGACCGTAGGACCAACCGTTGTGTAGTTATTGGTCGGACATCTTTAGATAGCGAATGTGACCGCGACCTTGAACTTTGATGTATGGACCCCAAAATGAATAGGTGTCATCTAGTTGTAATGGTAAAGCGTTCTTCTAAGTTTGGGGGCCCTAGGTCCAACCATTCTGTAGTTATTGATCGGACATCGTTTAGATAGTTAATGTCAACACGACCATGACCTTTGACCTAGT
Organism: Cyrtodaria siliqua; assembly: GCA_037043455.1. Taxonomy (NCBI): domain Eukaryota; kingdom Metazoa; phylum Mollusca; class Bivalvia; order Adapedonta; family Hiatellidae; genus Cyrtodaria; species Cyrtodaria siliqua. The sequence continues at coordinate 20,469 of JAWPHD010020065.1, read as the reverse complement.
GACCCCAAAATCAATAGGGGCCATCAACTGGTCATGAGCAACCATCCGTCTATGTTTGGGTACCCTTCTGCCAACCATTCTGTAGTTATTGATCGGACACCGTTTGGATAGTCAATGTTAGCCTGGATGTGACCTTTGACACCAAAATCAATAGGGGTCAAAATGAAGATGGCGCCCCGACCACACTTTGTTGTGGGGAGCAATAGTTTATTAATTGAAGGGCACTGGCTTAGTCGTTGCTGAGGTGATTTACGGAAGAATAACCGTGTGACAACCTGCCGTAAGGATGAGTATTACTACCTAGATTTAACGGTCATGATTGAATAATTGGTAGGGAACTGAAGAAGTGAAGGGACACTACAAAATCTGAAATAAAGATCGCTGTGCATCCCTTTAAGTGGGGTGCATGAGATGTTGTAGTTTGGCGGAAAGTGACAAATGAAAATAGGTATTTTGTTGAAAAATATGTTTAATATACAAAAACAACATTACTGATGTGGAAAAAAATAATTGTATGTACAACTCAGTGTGTCAGGTCCCTGCCAAGACTTGAACTTGAATCTCTTTTCTCGAAAGAAAAGTGTGTTTCCTTACACTACAGACATCACAAAAAGAGTGTACAAAACTAAGTGAAATTAATAAAGATGTAGATCAAAAGAATGTCAAACTAAAACTGGAAATTGTTATTGTCCATGGGACAAAAACGTATGGCTCCCCCACTCGCCCGAACAGACATAATTGACGACTCTAGGTCCAACCGTTCTCATTGATCTGAGATCGTTTTGATATTCAATATCCCTGTGACTGTATCTACAACCTGAGTCAGTAATATTTATTGGTCAACCATCCTTCCAAGTTTGAGGACCCTAGGTCCAACCATTCTCTAGTTATTGATTGGACATTGTTTTGTTATTGACTGGGGATCGTTTTGATATCAATAGGGGTCATGTTCTGGTCATGACCAACCATCCTTCCAAGCTTGAGGACCCTAGGTCCAACCATTCTGTAGTTATTGATCGGACATCGTTTTGATAGTCAATGTCATCGCTACCTTGACCTTTAACCTAGTGACACCGAAATCAATAGGGGTCATCTGCTGGTCATGACCAACCATCCTTACAAGTTTGAGAACCCTAGGTCCAACCATTCTCTAGTTATTGATCGGACATCGTTTAATAGTCAGTGTCACCGCGACCTTGACCTAGTGAACATCGATTTGATAGTCAATGTCACCACGATCTTGACCTTTACCTAGTGACCCCAAAATCAATAGGGGTCATCTACTGGTCATGACCAACCATCCTTCCAAGTTTGAGGACCCTACGTCTAACCATTGTGTAGTTTTTGGTCGGATATCGTTTTGATAGTCAATGTCACTGCGACCTTGACCTTTGACCTAGTGACTCCAAAATCAATAGGGGTCATCTACTGGTCATGACCAACCATCCTTTCAAGTTTGAGGACCCTAGGTCTAACCATTGTGTAGTTATTGGTCGGATACCGTTTTGATAGTCAATGTCACTGCGACCTTGACCTTTGACCTAGTGACTCCAAAATCAATAGGGGCCATCTACTGGTCATGACCAACCATCCTTCCAAGTTTGAGGACCCTAGGTCTAACCATTGTGTAGTTATTGATCGGATAGAGTTTTGATAGTCAATGTCACCGCGACCTTGACCTTTGACCAAGTGACCCCAAAATCAATAGGGGTCATCTACTGGTCATGACCAAACATCCTTCCAAGTTTGAAGACCCTAGGTGGTCAAACCATTCTCTAGTTATTGATTGGAGATCATTTGTGACACAGACAGACAGCACAAAATCAATATGGCTCCCCTCCAGACTTTGTGTGGGGAAGCCATAACTATCACAGAAGGTTATTAATACCCTTGCAAACGCATAACCCATGACTTCATGTATATGCGCAGTTCCACTTCATACTGATGCTTCTCACAATGTTTGGGGTATGACAGAGGTCACAGTGACCTTATTTTGGTATGCGACACACCGCTATCCCAAGACGTATCAACATACCAAGTTTGGTATTTCTAAGTGTTATTGTATTGAAAATATGGTCCGGACAAGCATTTTCTATGACAGAGGTCACATGTCAAGGTCACAATTACATTATTCTGGTACGCGACACATCGCTATCCCAAGATGTATCTAAATACCAAGTTTGCTAGACTTAGTGTTATAGTATTGAAAATACGGTCTGGACAAGCATTAAAGCAAAAGTACAATTTGGGGTTCACATTTCATTGATCAGAGCATTAACACATCTTTACGATTGTTCACGAATACCAATGGTTAGTTTTTATGGGCTTACTAGGCCATTCGCCAAATCGCCATAGCCGAAAAGTAACCTGTACTGCCAAATGAAAACCGTAAGAAATACACAACAAATTCGCCAGACATCGGTGGTCTGGCGAATCCAAATTTGCGACCGATTTTGTCTAAAAGTTCTCGGAAAATCCCGAATTCTAATTCACAAAGTCTTTCACTGTTTATAAGCCACTATCCCGCTGAGTGCTTTAGCTAATTAGTGACAATCAATTTAGATCGATAAACTAATTATGTCAGCGTTTATTGAAAACCAGCGTTTATTAAAAACCAAATTGTCGGTGCAATAAGACTCCGCCCACTGTTACGCCTCTTGCTGTCAATCAACTTGTTTGTGTCCCCGCGCTCAATATTATCTGTCATATAAAGTTGTGACATTATTCACAGATTTAACTGCGTGATCGAGCCGGGTAAAACATCAAATAATGTGGCGCCCTCAAGCGGCCAAAATGGCTGATCAAAACAGAAAATGTTTGCTTACGAATTAGACAGAGATACTCAGCCCGTCTGTGTTTTTGAACTTTACGCTCACTGATAAGTATTAAAGGCACACATGGCAATCTTGAGTTTTCAAAAACTAGCAGCGCCCCGTTAGTTTTTATCATTAATGTTAATTGTAAGAATTGTATTAAGCCATTTGTTTTTGCATATTATTATTTTTTATATTATTGCACCAGTAATATATTAAAACTTATAGTATAGTAAGACGAAATAGTGAATACTTTAAATTTGATTTATTTAAATGTAACCAGGGTAAAAGTAAAAATGATACTGGATATATAAATTGTGACACCCATTTCAAATACTGCAAGATTGCCATGTGTCCCTTTAGGTGCCTACTAATTAGTTGTACACATGGTAGTGTAAACTGGAACAATGGCAAGTGTGAACCGGTGTTTAATCGGCAGTTTCTGAATTGGGTTCATTTTATGGTTGATTGTTCAATCAACATGAAACAATACAAAAGGTGCGATTACTCAAAATAATGGTGTATGTAGCATTTCTGAATTTGCAGCGCGGTCTTTCTAGATTCTTTGGAACTCGTGTTAGTTGAACTTGTATATGCCTCAGTTTAGCCTTACATTTTTTAAATATATTGCTATTTATTTTATTTCTCTGCATGAATGCATTTAATGAAAATACTAAATGGTGAAAAAGAGTCTACATTTTTGTATTTTCTCATTATATATGCATGCATTCATTGTCTTTTTTTAAAATTAAATACAATTTTTACAAAGTTCTGAACTTTTTCCCGGTATGGGAAGCATGATATTATGTCCTTTAATGGGGCATAACGCCGCCAAAAGTCATTCAACTGGAACACAACAATGACATGCACAACTACACATGGCACTAATCATCCCTGCCATTGTATTAAAACTTTAAAGAACTCCATATCATTAACCAGTACACACAACAATGGCAATGCAACTAGGCTTGGTATAGTTCTATGACATAAAACGTCACAGAACAGAGTTACAGATAAGCAACGTATTTGCGTAAATTCCCAGTTAAAACTCCCTAAATTAGGCTAAATACACAATTAAATTACTTTATTGGTGCGTACCAATTATTTTTAACAAATTAATAACGCAAAATAACCGTTTTTGTCAGCATATCATATTTTATCCATTACCGTGAAGACGGCCAATATCAAATGGAATGCATCGCCGTTTCCAGTCAATTCTCAAATAAGCCAGACATTGCAGGGTCCGACAAATCTTTAAAATCTGTGTTGCCCACTGAGCTACCAGAAACTGAACTTGGTAGCCCGACATGCGCGCGGCGGACACGAGGCGACTCATTAACATTTTTCACATTGGTGAACTGTTATTGAACATGTTTGTTTGTAAATGGATTAACCAATAAAATTATTTCTATAATATATGACTTTTGACTTTGTTGTTTTACCAATATAAAAATAAAACAAATTATCAATTTCAAAAGTAATTTAGAGGCATTTTATAAAGATCTCTATCTAGACTTAAATTTTAAAAAGATTATTTTAAATCATGTGGGTGCTAAAGCCAAATTTTATAAAATGCCTCTTAATCATTGAAATGAAATGGATAATGTTTTATTTTTTTGATGATAGTCATTTGCAATCGTGAACGATCGGCCAATCCCGTCATTCCTCGGGATCCCTGAAGCAGTGTACGAGATGTTGCGAATGAGTCGTCTGTACTTAAAAGTCGTCATCAAAAAACGTGTAAAAGAATCGAAAATAAAATCTAGTCCAGGTTTCATTTTTTCTTACATTTTTACGTTAGCGTTAATAAACAATAAAGTTTCCTTATAAAGTTGTGCTTTTATATACGAAAAAAACACGTCTCTACTATCCATAGGCTAACGTCGATGGCTACACGCGCAAACAAATACATGTACATTGTACCCAAGGCTTTATTTAGTACACGTCGCTAACGGCCAGGTGATGCGATGACGTAGCGTATACTGAGTTCATATAGGAATGAACTACACGTTTGTGTTGCATGTTCATAACACAAGCACGTTTAAGTCATTTGTAAACGCGATGTTTTCGATATGGTGGTCAACACTAATTGATAAGCGTACGTGTTTTTTTAATTATGAACAAACTTTTTTGCATCAAAAATCAAATTAAGAAAGCGCGTGACATGTTGATAAAAAATGTGTTGCTCGTAAAAAATAATGTATTTACGATATCAGGTAAGTACATGCCACAGAGTTCTTCTATTTATAGAAATTATGCAAAAATAATTAAATTTTCCTTGGTTGTTGAGATATTCAAGATCAAAGTTCGCATATAATCAACTTTTCCCGATAAATTTTGTTATTGTTTACCAGGGCCTTCAGTTCAGAAAAACAGAAATTCTTATAATTGGTATGGTTCCCTGATGTAGCTTTTTTAAAATAGCGCCGGTCAGGATTGCTATTCGCTTTTTGATTATGTTGCCTGTATATAATTATTGACGACGTTTGGTAAAATATTTGTGATACAAACAATTATTTCGCAATTAAAAATGAAAACTATACATATCCAGTCAGTTAAATTGCCGTGAATCCCCGGCGAGTTCTCACTGGGATTCTCCGCGATGATGACCAAGAATACCCATATTTTAATCGCGGTGGATAAAATTTACTTACAAAATCGGCACGTCCACGGTGGAAAAAAATCGCCGCGATGAATGGGAATTGTCGTAATCCACGTGGTACCATCTGAATTATCATTTGATTTTTTACTTCTTTAATTGTCTTAGTCAATCGCCAGGTTTTTATTGCATGCATTTTGCAAACTCAGGAAAAAGGAGACGCAGTCTTCTCCCATAATGCTCCTTGGCCATCCAATCAAATGTTTTCCAGTCATGTCCGAGTGAATAAATTATTGACGCTGCATCGTTATTATCCAATCAAAGAGTGTACCCTAGTATTAAAACAACTAATGAATATTTATGAGTTATGCATGCGTCAATCGATCTGGTCCGATCACCCGTGGTGTCTAAACACCAATTAAATCTAAACACCTTGTTAATTGGTGTTATTATCGACGCGTGGCGGTGTAATCTTATCGGACTAATTAGCTGGGAACACAGGATTTTATGATATGGATTTAGAGCTAAAATCCGTTTTTTTGCCGGGCTACTTCAAAAGAACATTTGCAGAAGCCCACCGGACGCGAGATAGAAAAAAATGGTAGTCCGGATCTCGACTTTTGGTAGCCCGCGGGCTCCGGGCAGAGGATTTGTCGGACCCTGCATTGAGATTGGCTAAATGTGACTGGTTATCATGTTTATTTTTTCACTCGAAAGTAAATCCTTCAGGAACAAAAATGTTGTATTCAGTCTAGTCTATTTTTAATTATTCGGCATCACCGAAGCACTCAACTTTCTCTGTATGTCAACATGGCTAAAAGAGGCGCAGGTGTTTGAACTCAGTGCAAGAATATTCATTATCGCTTAATAGTAATAACTAACTCAGAACACAATAATAACTAACGTTGCGACGTTCAGTCACGACGTCAATAAAGTGTTGCCGACGTCAACATCATCCGCCAATAACGTTCAATAAAGCGAATATTTGTTTGCAAAAACGTAATTTAAAATGTAGTAAATAGATTATTTAACTGCTGGAATCGACTATGGGTAATCCTTTACTAGATGGTAGATGTGCTTTGTTTTTGTTACTCACACGCATGCGCCCGTTTGTGAAAAAAACTACACGCCTACCTCTTGTGAAATATTTCCCTATAATCGATCCCAGCAGTTAAATAATCTCTATATAATTCATATAGGGTCCTGGTTTTGTATCACTGCTTAACATAGAAGTTCAGAGAGATATTGCACAGTGTATAGTTCTCCCTGTACACTGGACAGACTACTTTACATCCCTCCGAAGGATGACCTATATTCACAGTACCATGCCCAAATAAGATACTGAGGGAATTTGTTTGAGAAATCCTGGATGTGACCCCACTGGAAATCATACACGTGATTTCTGAGACTCGAGTCAAGTATGCTTAACACTTGGCGACCGCAGGGTTGTTTCCTTAATTATATGGAAACAAAAGAGCACAAGATGTTTCGAAAGATAAACATTCAAGAAAAATATGTCTGGAAGTCTCCTGAAACATGAGTCATACACAAATATCCAAGACACATTCAGTATACACAGGGTTTGAATGATTATCACGTCTGCGTCTAGGTATTTCGTTCTTCTTTTAGTTTAGATACTACAAATTACCAAATATGCAAACGACGACTAGAAACAACAGGGAATGTTTATGCACACACAACCTTCCAATTGTTCACACGAATTTTTAAACATGCAGAATGAATAACAAATACGTATTCTAGATCATCTGCGACGCTTGCTTGTTTACAAAATTATCAAGCGTCGAACATAATCAAGACTAATTTCATGTAGATCAATCCGTGACAACACAAAACATTCATAAACTAAAAATGTGTGCTAACTTTATTGACACGTATGACAGTGGAGAGTGTAAACTTGCACATATTTTACTTACGATAAATTGTTTCGTTCTAACTGGAGTACTCTTGCTGCACAAAAGAAAACAAAATGGATGAATGGCCGGATCGAAACGGAAATGGATTGCTATGACGTCAGGCTGTTCCAGTAACACATTACTTTCATGAAACGCCTCCCGATATTTCGCGATATACATGCTACTTCTGCAGTTGAGGACGCAGTATGCAAACTTCCCTAAAATACCTTAGGCTTGCGCGAGCCAAAACTATGCATGTGTACACGTATGACATCAACTATCTATTCCATGACATTGACACCTGCATATCCCACACTTTTCAAAATTGACTGCACTGACTACTGTCAGAAATGTTATTACATAATGCATTCTTTCTGCATGTTGAGTTAGCTACCGTAGAAACAGCAAGCGTGTGGCACTTTATTCAGAGGGTTACCGTAAAGCATATTTACAATTTACGTATAACTAAATGTTACCAGTGTGTGAAAGAAAACTCTGTAAAACCTTTAGAGCTGATGAATGTATTTTTAATCTATGGAACTGTTTATTTTAAAACAAAGACAAAATCAAACAAACAAATCTTGCATTCGACAACTCAAAGTTTGTTTACACTTGCACGAGTCTGACTTATTATCCGTTTGTGTAACATGTACAGCCACACAAAAAATTAAGGCTTCTAAGTGCAAGTTATGTATTTACTTATAAATAGTAGTGTTACTGACTTGTTTTATAAATGATCAGAACTGCGTATGTAAATTATTGTATTAAAGCAGTAAAACATATTAGATATTTGTAAATCAATGTCTTATTGTGTAAGAAATATTTCATGTTGACATACACTTTTATAATTAATGTATGACACCTTTTCTATCAACATCATTCACAGCCTTATTATTGATGATTTCTAAAATAACCGCATTTTAGCAATCAAAAGGCGCCGCATTTTAGAATACCAAAGAACCAGAAGTCAAACCGAATGATATCCCCTTCAATTTACAACACAAATTTATGATCATGTGTAAAATAAACACTGCCTTGTCTGTTGAAAAGTTGATAACATACCAGCAAATGTTACTTGTACTCATGGACATCTAAGTTTAAATTAACATTCGAAGCGCAAAGCAGCCGTCGAAATTAGCACAATCCCGAGACTGGTAAAATGCCTGACAGGCTTGCCCAATATCCAAGAACACCCAACAAATGTTACATGTACTCATGGATATCTAAGTTTAAATTAACAGTCGAAGCGCAAAGCAGTGGACAAAATTAGCACAATCCCGACAATGCTAAAATGCCTGCCAGGCTTGCCCAATATCCAAGAACCGTTGGGCTTGTTGATTTGCCGCTCGTTTCGACGGGAGAAATTGGAATCCAGACGAGGGAACTCCATTAACCAGTCGTCCGAGAAACGTTTTACTAGGAAACAGAACAACAAGACAATTGTTCTTACATAGTTTATTAAACGATTAAATGTAGTAAATAGTCACAACTATTTAGCGAAATTGGAAAAATACAAGAAAACACTTGCTTCGTTGTTATTTTGTTAAGGGTTTCCGTTTGTTTTCTGGCCAAAAGTATGTAGTTCACAGCACAAAAGCAAAATCTATCCGGCAATGTCCTCGAAATTTAATGCTTGTGTCCAATGATTACCCATTTTCATTTTCTTTTATTGAATATTTTTGATTGCCACATGGCCGCATGGAATTCAAATTTTGGCCGTACAGACCATTTTTTACTCGCCACGGCCGACTGCGAATTTGTGCCCCTGGCACACAAAGAGGCAAAACAACATGAACACATGAAATATATATATATAAGCAACAAAACTGAATCACTTGCAACATACCTAAGTCAGGTGGCACGGTTTAAACAAGTTCTTGCTGGAGGGAACCGCTTTTTTCAACAAAATCAACTGGCTTCACCAACACTGCTAGGACTAGTGCGAGGCCTGCTGAAAGGAGAGAATATTTGATATAATTATCTCCCCTTAATAGACATTAACAGCAGCCCAACATTCTCTGCTTTGGGTTATTTTTCCAGTCTGACACACAATAAGTGGATAATCATAAAGGAAAATTCTAGTTCCCTGTCCAATTGCTGCTATTGCAGTGCACAAGACAAAACACGTACCTGTGCATATCCGAATACTTAGAATAACACAGGTGCGCATAAACTCATTCTACTAATACATGATAAACATTGAAATGAATTATCAATTAAAACCCGTCATTCTCCCCATGACAAACATCAATCAACGATACCGCTCTCCTTTACTCATGAACAAATTGGGCAATAAACCAAACTTTAATTACTAACTCCCCAATCATCTTTTGTTTACTTGACACTTAGCATATACTCTGCCAGACATAACAAAAGCTGTGTGTATCCAGGAGCACGTGACCCCCTTTACACAAAGCCTCAATACATAGCCATAGGCATAGGAGTATTAGGACAACCTCCTGTCGAACATGTTATGCACTAGCCTAGCAAGCTTAAATATTTCACAGCCATTTCTCAAATGCATTATCCATATATATTTTCCTTACCAATTCCACATCTACTTACAATGGCAATCAAGTGAAATCTTCTTTAACACTTCCTCGAATACAACCATATGATACAACAATCTCGCCCTCGAGCGATACTAGTATCATCTCTCGTGTTTGGCGCTTGTAATTATGGGGGGAAAAATAGTCCGGTCAGGTGATTTGCATAATATAGCTCGGGACCAAAACCCAGGTTTTAGGACCCAATCTAGACACGCTGGACAAAAGCACCAAACTTTCCTCAAATGTGTGTTTTATATTTCTATGTACTTTTAAAAGGGTTTCCAAAGGTTCGTGAATCCCTAAATGTATTAGGATTATATGCACACCGAATTACCGCACCGCGGATGAAGTCCTGAAAAATCAGGAGGGCACCTGCCGAATATCAGTGATGAATTTGTAAAATTCGAAATGACGTCAGTATGTATGATACAAAAGCACTGCAGCTTCCAAGATGGCTTCCAAAACAAACGTGAGTGACAGATCTTCCACAACAAACATGAGTGACAGATCAAACGCTACTTACTCGACGCATGCACACTCGCATAAAACTCACAAAACAAACAATCTTCACAGGTACCCGAACTTCTCTTCGCATTACTAAATTTACAACCGTCACAATAACAGAATATCACATCAACTTACCTTTCACCTCAACTGAAACAGCCTTGAATACTTCCTCAAACACGACAAAAACAATGCCGGCTTCCTAAACTGACAGAATCGCCGGACGCGCATGCGTACTCACACAAAAAACAACAACATCAGTTGGCCTAGATCACAAGTTTATACATCACATTGGTAAAATAATTCTTCATACACACACCAATCACATCAAACTTTCCCCTAAACCGTCCAATTATAACCAGAATTTCAAAACTGTACACACATACAGGGCTTTTTTACCTTATATAACAGAGCCCTGTAAAGGGCCTCTTCCCAGCAGAAAATTGGACTGTTTTTCCCCAACTGTGGCAGAAATATTTCCCAATCGGAAAACAGCAGTCTCTCAGAATTTGAGAAAAAGCATGAATTCTGCAGTGTGTTTTTGGCTGCTAAGTAAATTCCGGCTTGGAAAAGTTAATAATTATGGTAAATAATGGATGACAATATAAATAAAGTAATAGTAATGTCATATTTACTTAATTTATGAAACCTTGTATTTTTTCCCATAATGGACAGGCCTGGGCCTCTTCCCAATTTTGTGGAAAAAAGCCCTGGCATATTCTGCATTTTCAAGTTCATCACGACTGACAGTCAGTCGCGACTGACCACAGGCAGTCGAGAGCGCTTGAGACAAAAATACATTTAACCAATACATCATCTCAAAACTCACAACATATACACGTACCTACCTTTCGTCGCGAACTTTTGGACAACCGTTACTCACGAGCTCTAAGGCAATTCGTTTAATATCCTCAATCGAAATGCCCACGATATTCGACTGTGCTGCAATAACAATGGCGTCCTCAAAATGTCTCTAAAATTGTCTGCGCATGCGCGGTAAATGTGACGTAGGCGTTAACACCAGATTTATATGTACATATTAGTATTCATCCAAGAGATAGCAACTTATGTAATACCAAATTCAACGTCCCGTTCATGAATCTTTATCCACTACTGTCTTTCCGTACTAGAAAATCAAACAGTAAAAGCAGCATTCAAGGACGACAGTCAACCACAAACACTCACAGAAACAAAGAACAACTTAAAAGATGAACAAAAGGCCAAATAAGACATCACAAACACAAAATGGTTGACAATAGGACTACCGCCTTGGAACGGTCAGTGGCAAAAAAGGCCGCTGGGGTGGGGGTGGGGGGGGGGGGGTTAAACCAGGTTCTAGGTGCACCAAACCTCACACTTACTCTACAGACAACCTAATATAACGGGACAGTGTAAATAAAGAAATCCCCGCCATTAACTATTCTCTAACCAACAAGGCAGCATTAAAAGGCAATATAAGTAAAACGCAAAGATGCTCGTGTAGATATAAATACAAAAAACAATAGCCTAGAAAGCCACAAAGAAGGTACTCATTGACTTGGCAACCACGTCACCATAGAAGTCAGGTTGTGATAGTACTTGTCGCAGAAGAGTTATTAAATTACTTTTATATTTAGAAAGAAGATCAGGGTTACGATAATAAAATGTTGCAAAGGTTTTACAAAGTTTACGGTAACGGTAACCCTTTTAGTAATACAAAGATTACGAATATTTAAGTCCTCAACTCGAGTACAAGCTCTAGAAAAACGAATAAATTGAGACACATAGACACCATAAGAAGTTGCTCCAGGAACATCCCCATCTAAATGAGAATAATTAACAATATCAAAATTAAAATCATCTCTCTTGTCATATATTTTGCTAATTATTTCACCATTTTCAATGGAGAGATGTAAATCAAGAAAAGAAATGTTAGTATCAGAAATATTCGCTTTGCTAAGTTGAAGTTCTTTAGGATATAATTATTAACCATAGTAGAAAAGAAAGGGTTGTCAATGTTTAATATGCAATCCAGATACCGAGAGGTGTCATTAAATGCCTCAATAATATCTTCCTGGTATCTGGTGAAAGACTCAACATGGAATCGCTTTCATAGCAATATAAAACAATTCAGCGACAAGGGGTGCACAGTTCGTACCCATAGGGATACCAACAATTTGTCTATAAACGTTTGTTCCATACCTGACGAAAATATTATCTAATAGGAAGATGAGTGCTTCACATGTATAACTGTCTAACTGCCGTTAGTAAAAAACGCTTTAATATTATTAAAGGCCAAAAATGTAATATTTTCCTTAGAGAATGTTTTTTTAATGAGAGCGATAAGATTGTCTTTGATAAGGTGATGTGGTAAAGTTGTATATAGTGTAGAGAAGCCATAAGTGCTTTAGATGAAAAATGAAGTTAAAAGTTTTGAGATATTTGTGGTGGTGCATCAACATCATCATCAGTAGAATGCACTGGGGTATACGAATTAATGCTACCGAGTTCCAGAGATAAAACATTGACGTAATGTAGGCGTCAATCAATAATTACATTATTAGCTGCTTTATCAGCAGGAACTAAAACAAATTTATTATGAAATTCTTGAATTCCTGATTTTAAATTACGAAACGAAAACCTAGGTCTCGGAGGAAGTAAAGAGGGGTTAGCATTATAAACGTTAGAGGTGATCAAGGGATCTGAAAATGTTTGTGCATATTATTTGAATAGACAGTGGGGGCAGAATGGCCAATCATTATTCTGTGTTTAAAAAAACATGAAATTTTCTTAGGTGGGGGCAATTGTGAGAATAATGTGACGTTGACAAAACGTTTGTTTAAGTTTCGCAGTAGGTACTGCATGTATATATATAGATTTATATACTTCCCGGGATTATATTGTGTATAGTTATGCATTTATATGTAATAATTGAATTGAATTGGGGTTTTACGGCGCACAAACACAAGAAAGGCTATATGGCGCCAAACAGGAAAGAACATGTCATAAAATATGGAGAATGGGCCTAGAACCGTCTAACCTGCAGAATTGCAGCAAATTCTATTGTAGACACTCCATTTACGATGGAGCCACGTTTCCACATTTGCATATGCGGTGTCATGAATAAAACCTTGAATGAGCATGATAAAAAATGACAAAATGAACATGAAGTGTGGGTGGGTGGGGGTGGAGTGGGGGTGGGGAGTGGTGGATGGGTCCTATCCCTCTGCCTCTAGCGGGATTTGCTTTGGTTGTCTTCTACCCCGGCAACCACACGGGGATTATATGTAATAAAGGATTATTTGAACAAGATGGAGAAATTCGGATGTTGAAATGAAGCATGCTCGAATTAATATTTATGATTAACCTGTATTGTGTTTTGGCTAATTTAAGAACCTGTTTGAAAGTTATGAAGGTTGTGATTATAAACTAAGTAAATTCACGAGACAGCAATTCACATAGGGTAGAAGCTATAATACAGGAAAGCTCATTGCAGTGTTCAGCTCGGCGTATGATGCTGAAACACGTATAAGCGTTAGGGTTTGCAAGATCGTGTTCAAACTATTTTACTTTATTGCGGATATAATTGTAGGTTCGAACCAATTGTTTAGTTTAGTTTAGTTTAGTTAGAAATCAACGGATGTTGATAGGAACTTGTGTTTTAGAATCATTGCTTTGAACAACTGTAAAATTGGTTTAATCAAAGGCTTTCAAGCTTGGGGAAAATTTAATATATAAAATGTTCAACGTTTTATGTGTTGAACCTCGCTGTCTGAAACGTGGTGTTAATGTTTCAAACTAGATTAAGCTGGACTATATAATCAGCGTAAGACATTGTCACCTTATGAAAAGACACGTTTTAAAACACAGGAGAGTTCGTAGGAATTAAGAAGTACTTCCATTTAGAGCAAAAGGTTAATTTAGAACTCCAACTCCAGAAAATCCTGACAAAGATTGGTCAAGATCCGGTGAAAAACGAAGGTGGTGGAGTGTTCACAATGCACTATTTGGCATATATCAATAAATCAAGGGTCATAACTCTGGTGTTATAAATCCGATATAGCTGGTTTTCGAACTTGTCCGTGCTTTCGTTAATATCAAGTCTGACCGTGTTTGGTAAAGATTAAATACCAAATAAAGGTGCTAAAGCGTTCACAAAGCAGACTTTGGCATTTTTTTCAATAACTCATGGGTCATATACCTGCTGTTACTAATCCGATAGCTGTTTTTCGAAAATGTCATCTAGCCTGTATTAACATTAACAATTTGGCAAAGTTTGGTACAGATCAATTACAAAATGAAGGTGCTAATGTTCACATGGCAGTATATAAATAAAGGACCATAACGTTGGTGTTAAAATTTCGATATAGCTTGTTTTCGAATTTGTCCAAGCTTTCACTAATATTAACAAGCTGGTCAAGTTTTGGTAAAGATCGAATACAAAATGAAGATGTAGATTGTTAACAATGCAGAATATGACTTTTTCCAGTAAAACAATGGCCATGAGGCTAGTGTTACTAATCCGATATGGCTGGTTTTCATTCAATTAAAGAAATTGACAAAGATCAAATTAAAAATGAAGTGCATATCGTGTTAACAAGGCAAAAGCTACCGAAAGATAAGTCCCATAAGCTCTGCTGGTCTTCTGACAGTAGGGATAAAAATATGTAAATAAATGGACGGATTCATTGACCCCTAACAACCTAGTCAATACACCATAATCGGGACCCTAGCTGCTTTAGAAATCAAAACATTGTCATTTAAATGCATCGACTGTCATCATGGCAATCATACTGAATAGTTGTATTTGTAAGTCCAAAATAAATTCCCTTACTCCAGAAATGTAGTCATAGATAACAAAATTATTGTCCAGGCTCCTACAGAAGAATATCGTCATGTTAATGCTTTTCACAGTGTTTGACCACTCGAAAAGGGCATACAGTGATGAAATGGATACTCTGAGTCCAAACATTGACTCCGCGTACATTCTTGCGGCACTTGCTACCCCAAAACTCGGCGAATCGAGTGAAGTGTGGATTTCGCGCAAGCTGTACTGCACAAGCTAAATATAAGACATTACGCACTTGTTGTTTAAGAGATTTAACAGTATGTTCCTATATAACTCCATGTAAAACTGTGACCCCTGGGGAACGACTAACGTTGACCACAGGGTCATCATTGGCATATATTGGGGAGAGAATCAAAAGTTTACGCTTCATAAGTCCAGACTATATTGTACCCATCTCTTTAAGATACCGCAAGGCTTATCGAGTATGTTGGTGGAGGGACTATAAACCTTAGAACCACACACACACACACACACACACACACACACACACACACACAGCTTACGCTTCAAGCTAAATATTAAACTTGTAGTTTCGGAGAAGAGGATGCTTTTAAAAAAGTTTCCTATATAAAGAAATATAAAAAGATCGGAAAGTGGCATTCAAGAAGGACAGTCAACCACAAACTACAGAAACAAACACGCAAACAGACAAACAAGAAGGCAAAAGCAATAATAAATGCAAACGACATCACAAACACAAAAGGGTTGACAATAGGGATACCGCCTTGGAACGGTCAGTGGAAAAGTAGGCCACTGGGGGTTTAAACCGGTTCTAGGGTGCACCAAACCTCACACTTACCCTACTGTCATCCCATTAAAACAGGACAGTGTAAATAAAGAAATCCCCGCCATGATCTAATCTTTAACCAACAAGGCAGCATCAATAGGCAATATAAGTAAAACACAAATATGCTCGTGTAAATATAATACAAAAAACAATAGCCAAGAAAGCCACAATGAAGGTACTCAGTGACTTGGCAGAAGCCAGAGCAGTAAGAGAATAAACCATTAAGGGCACGACAAGAAAGATCATAGACAAACATCAAACGCCACCGTCCCAATGGGCTTTAGATAGACGTCATCATAGGGTTCACAGCCTGTCCGGTCATCGTACAATTAAAGAGGAAAGCATAGTGGCTGTAAAAGGGTCCACCACCAAGCATGCAGTACGTTGCAAAATGATAGGGTCATAACCTCTCTTGGTAAACTTTTTAACAAGTTTAACAAAGATAGTATGAAAGTGATCATGACCAAGAATCTTACGAAGTTTATAAATCACATCACCATAGAAGTCAGGTTGTGATAGTCCTTGTCGCAGAAGAGTCCTTAAATTACTTTTATATTTGGAAAGAAGATCAGGGTTACGATAATAAAAGTTTGCAAACGTTTTACGAAGTTTATGGTAACGGTAACCCTGATTGAGTAACTTTTTAGTTATACAAAGATTACGAATATTAAAGTCCTCAACTCGAGTACAAGCTCTAGAAAAACGAATAAGTTGAGACACATACACCCCATAAGAAGTTGCTCGGGGAACATCCCCATCCAAGTGGGGATAATTAACAATGTCAAAATTAAAATCATCTCTCTTGTCATAGATTTTGCTAATTATTTTAGCATTTTCAATCGAGAGATCTAAATCAAGAAAAGAAGCGTTATTATCAGATATATTAGCTTTGTTAAGCTGAAGTTCTTTAGGATAAATATAATTAACCATAGTTGAAAAGAAAGCGTTGTCAATTCTCAATATGTCATCCAGATACCGATAGGTGTCATTAAAGGCTTCAATAACATCTGCCTGGGTATATGGTGAAAGACTCAACATGAAATCCCTTTTATAGCAAAATAAGAACAAATCTGCGACAAGTGGTGCACAGTTCGTACCCATAGGGATACCAACAATTTGTCTATAAACGGTGGTTCCATACCTGACGAAAATATTATCTAATAGGAACTCTATGTAATACGAGGGGGGTTCAATACATTCTGTCACTGGTATTCGGAACTTAGTCTAACAGATACTGGAAATATAAAAAAACTTCTTATTACAATCCTTCAAAGTATTCCCCCTGAACAGATACACACTTCCGGAGTCGTGCAATCCATGACGTAAACGCAGCAAAGTAGTCTACCCTTGGTATACTGATGAGACACTGAAATATTCCGGCACCAAGGGCACTTCTGGAAGCATAGCGTATACCAGAGGGGTTTTTCTTCAGCAAAGGGAATAGGAAAAAGTCACAGGGACTAAGGTCGGGAGAATAAGGTGGGTGTTCAAGCTGTACCACTTTTTCTTGCTCCAAGAAAGACTGCAAAATTTTAGCTTTGTGAGCTGAGGCATTGTCATGAATCAGCTGGATGCCATTCAAAATTGTCTTGGGCGTTTTTTCTTGTAATTATTTTTGACTGCTTTGAGAACGTTGTCCTTGTAAATTTTGGACGTCATGGTTTTTCCCTGTTTGCATGGAATTTGTACCACAGGGCCACTGGAATTAAAGAAAATTGCATACAAAACCTTTTTAGCGCTTTTTGTTCGTTTTGCAATAACCGGTCTTGCCTGATGTTTACCCAACCATTGTTTATTGTTTATCCGCCGCTGGGGCTCCAAATAGTACACCCACGTTTCATTACCAGTGAGCAACTCAGAAACTTTTCTAGGATGACAATTTTCACATTTTTTAAGAAGATTTTAGCACATTTTAAGCGTTTGACTTTTTGTTCAGTTGACAGCAAATGAGGGACCCATCTATTATCAGTTATTATCAGATATATTAGCTTTGTTAAGCTGAAGTTCTTTAGGATAAATATAATTAACCATAGTTGAAAAGAAAGCGTTGTCAATTCTCAATATGTCATCCAGATACCGATAGGTGTCATTAAAGGCTTCAATAACATCTGCCTGGGTATATGGTGAAAGACTCAACATGAAATCCCTTTTATAGCAAAATAAGAACAAATCTGCGACAAGTGGTGCACAGTTCGTACCCATAGGGATACCAACAATTTGTCTATAAACGGTGGTTCCATACCTGACGAAAATATTATCTAATAGGAACTCTATGTAATACGAGGGGGGTTCAATACATTCTGTCACTGGTATTCGGAACTTAGTCTAACAGATACTGGAAATATAAAAAAAACTTCTTATTACAATCCTTCAAAGTATTCCCCCTGAACAGATACACACTTCCGGAGTCGTGCAATCCATGACGTAAACGCAGCAAAGTAGTCTCCCCTTGGTATACTGATGAGACACTGAAATATTCCGGCACCAAGGGCACTTCTGGAAGCATAGCGTATACCAGAGGGGTTTTTCTTCAGCAAAGGGAATAGGAAAAAGTCACAGGGACTAAGGTCGGGAGAATAAGGTGGGTGTTCAAGCTGTACCACTTTTTCTTGCTCCAAGAAAGACTGCAAAATTTTAGCTTTGTGAGCTGAGGCATTGTCATGAATCAGCTGGATGCCATTCAAAATTGTCTTGGGCGTTTTTTCTTGTAATTATTTTTGACTGCTTTGAGAACGTTGTCCTTGTAAATTTTGGACGTCATGGTTTTTCCCTGTTTGCATGGAATTTGTACCACAGGGCCACTGGAATTAAAGAAAATTGCATACAAAACCTTTTTAGCGCTTTTTGTTCGTTTTGCAATAACCGGTCTTGCCTGATGTTTACCCAACCATTGTTTATTGTTTATCCGCCGCTGGGGCTCCAAATAGTACACCCACGTTTCATTACCAGTGAGCAACTCAGAAACTTTTCTAGGATGACAATTTTCACATTTTTTAAGAAGATTTTAGCACATTTTAAGCGTTTGACTTTTTGTTCAGTTGACAGCAAATGAGGGACCCATCTATTATCAGTTATTATCAGATATATTAGCTTTGTTAAGCTGAAGTTCTTTAGGATAAATATAATTAACCATAGTTGAAAAGAAAGCGTTGTCAATTCTCAATATGTCATCCAGATACCGATAGGTGTCATTAAAGGCTTCAATAACATCTGCCTGGGTATATGGTGAAAGACTCAACATGAAATCCCTTTTATAGCAAAATAAGAACAAATCTGCGACAAGTGGTGCACAGTTCGTACCCATAGGGATACCAACAATTTGTCTATAAACGGTGGTTCCATACCTGACGAAAATATTATCTAATAGGAACTCTATGTAATACGAGGGGGGTTCAATACATTCTGTCACTGGTATTCGGAACTTAGTCTAACAGATACTGGAAATATAAAAAAAACTTCTTATTACAATCCTTCAAAGTATTCCCCCTGAACAGATACACACTTCCGGAGTCGTGCAATCCATGACGTAAACGCAGCAAAGTAGTCTCCCCTTGGTATACTGATGAGACACTGAAATATTCCGGCACCAAGGGCACTTCTGGAAGCATAGCGTATACCAGAGGGGTTTTTCTTCAGCAAAGGGAATAGGAAAAAGTCACAGGGACTAAGGTCGGGAGAATAAGGTGGGTGTTCAAGCTGTACCACTTTTTCTTGCTCCAAGAAAGACTGCAAAATTTTAGCTTTGTGAGCTGAGGCATTGTCATGAATCAGCTGGATGCCATTCAAAATTGTCTTGGGCGTTTTTTCTTGTAATTAATTTTGACTGCTTTGAGAACGTTGTCCTTGTAAATTTTGGACGTCATGGTTTTTCCCTGTTTGCATGGAATTTGTACCACAGGGCCACTGGAATTAAAGAAAATTGCATACAAAACCTTTTTAGCGCTTTTTGTTCGTTTTGCAATAACCGGTCTTGCCTGATGTTTACCCAACCATTGTTTATTGTTTATCCGCCGCTGGGGCTCCAAATAGTACACCCACGTTTCATTACCAGTGAGCAACTCAGAAACTTTTCTAGGATGACAATTTTCACATTTTTTAAGAAGATTTTAGCACATTTTAAGCGTTTGACTTTTTGTTCAGTTGACAGCAAATGAGGGACCCATCTAGCACAAAGCTTCTTTAATTTCAAACAGTTGGTCAAAATGTGATGAGTTGTGCCTTCTGAGATGCCAAGACTATTAGCTATCTTAGAAACTGTATACCGCCCATCTTCGTCTACCATGGCCTTCACAGCATCAATGTTCTCCTTTGTTGCTGTAACAACAGGCCTGCCAGGACGGTTACGGTATTTAATGCTAAGTTTACACCCCCACACCCCCCCCCCCCCCCCACTTTAAATGTCTTAGCCCAACGAAAAACCGTTCTCAATGTCACGACAGAACTGCCATGTACACGGCAGAGTTCAGCATAAATTTC
>JAWPHD010020064.1:0-33280 GCA_037043455.1 Cyrtodaria siliqua | reverse complement strand
GAGACATACATCACTGAGCCTGAGGAGGGAATGTTCAATTTTTATGGGTGGGATCTGGGATGGTATATAAAGCCCTGGTGGGATATAATAGAAGTGCATAGTGAATATTAGTGATGTTTATGATTCTGATGTGAACATGGTAGGGATGATCTGTTATCTGGGACACATGAATAGTCACAGATACAAACATTCCATACAGGGGTTAACCGGCGTACACACAATCATAACTACTGCCTATATCTACGCCATAACGCTGAGTGTCTGTCGTCTGCTGTAAACACTATCACGTGTATTTGTGTACACTACCCTACAGGCTCCTCCCCTATATTTTCAAATTTCTGTCAGCTGGGTTTAAAAAAAATTGAAACTAGGAATAAGAAATACTTTTTCACAAATATGTTTTTACCAATAAAATTGTTTAATATCAGTTTACTTCTCTGTCAGATTTTTTTTTTTTATGAGATGGAATTTTCAATATTTTGAAAAAAAGTCTCCCTGTATAAATTTAAATGAAAAACCTGCCCCAGCTCCATCTAGTGGCTTTTATATGTCAGTTGGGCCTTTAAGTAGGCAACGCAATAGAAATTTAAATGTTATTGATTTAAAAATAAAAAATAGTGTGTGTGATAGTAATATGTGTGATATGATACTCTACAAGTATCCATCTAAAAAATAACATTAAGCATCACATATTGCCATTCAGTACCCGGAGGACTTTGATTTGTAAAAAAATTAGCACAAACGCGCACTGAGCAGCATTCGTGAAAACTCGGTCAATCCCGTGATCATGCTTCAAATGAATGATCACGGGCCAGTTTAAATTTTCGTTAGGTTAACAGGATTACTTATATATAAAACGTCGTGTCTAGAACTTATGTTTTATTAGATCTGTCAAGCTTAAGAAAATAAACGTGCATTTTTCGTTTAATGAGATTTGGTTTCCGTGTCAGATGTTCCCTGCAATATTTACGAATTTAAAGAACACTTCATTTACATTACACCTCATTTAAATGGATTCGCCCAAAGCCCGGATGTAAAGTTACATCAGAAAGACTGGTTTATTCTGGAGTGGACATAGCGCTGAGTCTGATGTGTTAACAACTGTGCGAAACATTTCTAATAAATTCTAGAGCTACATTACAAAATGGATAATGAAAATACCAATCACGCTGATGAGAAGAAGAGCTTAACAGATGATTTTGACGATTCAGCAACGGCAGAACTTGATGACTCGAAAGTCAAGTTTTTGAATGGCGGAAAACAAGGAATGGACGACCCGCATGTTGTCGTCGACGTTGGGTCGGACACCATTTCATTTAGCGGACTTGGGAAGGAGGAGTTGATGCAATATGCCAATGACCCGTTTTGGGTAAGAATACGGTACATACTGTTCGCCGTCTTTTGGATCGGATGGGTGGCTATGCTGGTTACGGCGATCGTCATTATTGTTTTGGCTCCACGTTGCCCAGAGAGACCAAACCTAAAATGGTATCAGACGGACGTAGTATACCAAGTGAACCCCAAATCTTTCAAAGACACGACTGCAGCTGGTGAAAAGGGAGCTGGAATCGGGGATCTTGAAGGTATGATCTTGACTGCTGTTTCGGACATTTTCCATAATTTGGCATAACTTAAATTATGTTGGCTGACCTTTAAGGTGACATTATTGCATCATCAAGCAGGATAAGGCCAAATGAAATGATTTGTGCATTTCCTATTTCATGCTGACTTATATATATATATATTTTTAAAATAAATTCAATATATTTTCTTTTTCTGACACACTTCATACTTTTATAACCTAATGAACTTCCAAAATGTCTTCTTTTTTTTAATCAATTTCCGTAGAAAGTTTTTAAATTGTAAAGAACTGTTGTTAAATTCTGTATTATTAATTTATTAATGAAATTTCTTTCAGGAATTTCTAGGAAAGTTGGTTACCTTCAGTCCCTTGGCATCAACAGTTTCTGGATCAATTCCTTCTACAAGTCTGGTGGTCTGTATGATGGTAACGATGTTGAAGACCACACCAAGGTGGATGAACTTTTGGGGTCAATGGAGTCCTTTGATGTTCTCAGAAAGGTCACAAAAAAGAAAGGTATGATCTTTTACAAATTACAAGAAAGGGCAGCGCATAAGTCTTGAAATACCACTGAAGTTGAATGAATGTCTTAATGTTGATTTGGTCATTATGTGTGTTGTTCAAAAGTTTATATTCACTGCAACATTTTCCAATCTGTGTAAAAAATGTTTATTTGGAAACTGTTCTTGATTTTATACTGTACTCAAAGTTACGCACCTTAAAGTTGGACTATGTTTAAATCTCGGTAAGCAGTCTTCAAGGATCCCTAAAGTTCAAAGTTGGCATCCTTGCCAACCAACATAGACGCACAACAGGTGCTAACTTACCAAGCGTCTCCATTGCCAAATGGTTAATGATGTTGCGTTCTAAACCTTCGTCTTTCACTGCTGTGGGTTCGAATCCCAGTGGGAGCTCTACTTGCAAATGAGGAAGTGTCATTTCTTACCGATTACGGGAGGTGTACAGTACTGGTTCTACCCAGGAAAAGTGGTTGCCTCCACCACAAAAAATCGACCGTCATATGTAACCTCACATGTGTTGAAAATGAACACCGTACAAACAAACCTGGAGAATAGAGATTTAAAGATGAGGCACAAAATTTATTGCGTGTAAATAAGTGAAGCCGTATTTGTTGAAAATTATCTCCCTACATTTAAAGTTCACCAAGTTGAGAGTGCGCATTTCATTGGTTGATTACATGTGTTGAACCAATCGCATTACAGCTTTCATATTGACATTGAGTGGTCACACAAATTTGTCGCGTTAGACAGAAGAAGAAAGATCACTCGAATATTAGGTTTGAATGGTGATTTCGTTTTAATGTTCTTATTTTTGGATGAATTGCTGTATAATCTTTTTCTATTTTTAGTTCATGTTTAGCAAGTCTGTATCATAAAAATGTTCAACAACGATCGCTTGTTCACATAGGCAACATGCTAAATAACACCAGGAACGCACACCTGTTTTCTATGGTTTAATTTGCGGGACCCGGAACAGTTTTCGACATGATTTGCGGCGCGATTCTAAAACTAAAATAAAATAATATTGTTTTAGTTATATGATGCAAATGGATAAATAAAAGGAAAATAGAACCTTCTTGTTTGATTCTAATTACATGTGTATTATTAATTATTAATAAAACAATAGAATCACATGTATTATTAAATATAAATAAAACTAAGTAAAAAAGCAAAATATTTAATATCGACAAAAATTGTGTACCGGCAACTATTCATTAATAACGGTTTCGGGGCAAGTTTAAAAAAATCAGGGCAAATGGACTTTAGAAATCTACTTGCCCTGGGCTAGTCCCAAATTTTAATTTTCTTGGAGCCCTGATGTTGCCTGCATAGCATGGCAGATACTTGGAGATCAATTTGTCAGTTTTGACCTGTACCCCAAGCTTGGCCATTATAATAATCTTAACCAGTAGTTGACATTTTGTTCACTTCACAACACTTCACACACGTTTTTATCTTACCTCAAGGAATGTTGTTCCAAATGTCACTTGAACATTAACTCTGGCTTTCATTTTGACGGTTGTGCCCCCTTTTCATGTAACTAATTTGCAATCGTAACAAAGCAAACTACGCTTACAGCACTAGTTTGTGAGGAACACCCTTCTAGTTTTTATGCAGCATTGTAGTGTCTTTATTAAATACAGTTAAATACAGTAAAAATACAAATGCTTTTCTTTTATGCATGCAGGTATGAAGATGATCTTGGACTTTATTCCAAATCACACCGGTAAGAAGCATGAGTGGTTCACAAAGAGTCAGGCTAAGGAGGAGGACTTTGCTGACTACTACATCTGGGCTGATGGTACTGGATCAGATCCAACTAAAGGGGCACCCAACAATTGGGTATGTTTGGAGCTTCTGTTTCTTTCTTTCTTTTTTAGTGAAACCAGTTGCTTTTACCACTTTTGTTCTCAGAAGTTGTCGTTTTCATAGGAAAATTCTGGTTTTTACAGGCATATGTTAACGAGGTTGGGGAAAATAAATATAACTTATTTAGTGGTACACTTTGGTTATCATTATCATATATTACACATGTTGTGTAAACGTTATCATATATTACACATATTGTGTAAACGTTCAGAAAAAGAAGGACAAGTGGAAATTTTTGCAAACATTTTAATATTCATTGCCTAGCAGGATGCATGTCCTTTTTCTGAGGATTCCGAAAAGTATTTTGCTACGTTTTAATAATCTGCTTCTTGTTATAAAGATGACCGTATACGATACCCCAGCCTGGACGTACGACAGCACCAGGGGCCAATGGTACTACCATTCCTACCTACCAGAGTACCCAGATCTCAACCTCAGAAACAAGGAGGTTCTTGCAAAGCTGGATGTAAGTTAACTAACATTTCTATATTTTTTTATGTTTAAATAACCATATTAAATGAAGAAAATATGGCTTTAATTTTACTTTTGCACAGTAACTTGAATTCAATACCCTATCACAGTGTCAGTGGTAGGATAATAGTGAAAAAGTTTCATGATGGCCATATTTCTATATTGATGTGTTGGTTTAGACT
This sequence comes from Cyrtodaria siliqua, assembly GCA_037043455.1. Lineage (NCBI taxonomy): Eukaryota > Metazoa > Mollusca > Bivalvia > Adapedonta > Hiatellidae > Cyrtodaria > Cyrtodaria siliqua. The sequence continues at coordinate 28,655 of JAWPHD010020064.1, read as the reverse complement.
TGATTCTTTCTTTTTGTCTTGCAATTCTACCTTCTAAAACTATGGGGACGGATTATTGATGACAAATACTAATTGCAGGGTGTACTCCGATTCTGGTTAGAAAAAGGTGTAGATGGATTTGCTGTTCAGGGCGTCCAGCGTCTTGTTGAAATGAATGACACAAGCACCAATGAGTCCCCTGTGGGTCACTGTACAACTGACCAAAAGGAAAATCTTGACTTAGTTAAGAGATGGAGAGGAATCGTTGACGGGTTTTCCACAAAACCTGGACGTGAAAGGTAGGTGAAGTGTGTGAAGCTTTTTATGGACTGGAAGCAGTCTGAAGAACTGTTGTTGGAAAGTATAATAAATTTTTCATAATGTGTTAATTTTTGTATAATTTAACATGTTCCAATGAATTAATTATGTTGCATCCATTTTTAGCTCTACTGGCCGAAGGCCAGCAGAGCTTATGGGATGCCGAGTTGTCCGTCGTCCGTCCGTTGTTAACTTTTGTCTCGTTAAGATGATAGGGCCTTCATTTTTCATCCAATCTTTACTAAACTTTAACAGGTTGTTAATATCAATGAAAGCTCGGATGAGTTCAAAAACCAGCCAGATTGGCCAAGTAACAGCGGAGTTATGGCCCTTGATTTAGTTAAAAATGCTATATTGCTATATTTTGCTTCGTTAAGACGATAGGGCCTTCATTATTCAACCTATCTATACCAAACTTTACCACATTGTTAATATCAATGAAAGCTCGGACAAGTTCGAAAACCCGCCAGATCGGACCAGTAACACCAGAGTTATGGCCCTTGATTTAGTTAAAAATGCTATATTTTGCCTCGTTAAGACGATAGAGGCTTCATTTTTCATCCGATCTTTATCAAACTTTATCAGATTGTTATTGTCATTGAAAGCTCGAACAAGTTTGAAAACCAACCATATCGGACCATTAACAGCGGAGTTGTGGCCCTTGATTTAGTTAAAAATGCTATATTTTGCCTCGTTAAAGACGATAGGGGCTTCATTGTTCATCTGATCTTTACCAAACTTTATCAGATTGTTAATATCAATGCAAGCTCGAGCAAGTTCGAAAACTAGCCATATCGGACCAGTAACAGCGCAGTTATGGCCCTTGATTTAGTTAAAAATGCTATAGTTTGCCTCATTAAGACGATTGGGGCTTCATTGTTCATCCGATCTTAACCAAACTTTATCAGATTGTTAATATCAATGAAAGGTCGGACAAGTTTGAAAACCAAAATATCGGACCAGTAACAACTTAGTTATGGCCCTTGATTTAGTTCAAAACGCTATATTTTGCCTCGTAAAGACGAGAGGGCCTTAATTTTTCATCCGATCGTTACCAAACTTTTATTTTTTTAATTATTTTTTAATATTAATATATATAATTTTTTTTTAATTTTTCAAATTTATTTTTATTTTTTTAATTAATAATTTTTTTAGCTCTATGTTGGACCAGTCGGACCAGTAACAGAGGAGTTATGGCTCTTGATTTAGTTAAAAATGCTATATTTTGCCTCGTTAAAGGTAGGGTCTTCATTTTCATCTGATCTTTACTGAACTTTAACAGATTCTTTAGTTATGGCCCTTGATTTAGTTCAAAAGCTGTTTTTACCCGAAACTTCCAAAAAAACGTTAATGGCAGTCACTCGCTTCATTGATGTTATAAGAGCCATGTTAGCCAGTAGAGCGTCCACAGGCCCTCTTGGGCCTCTTGTTATGTTTATTAAATATAATTAAAATTGATACATATACTGCAGTGGCGTGTATATATACTGCACCATGGCGGTGGCTTAGGGGTATAGCGTTCGCATCAACTGGTTGCTTGTAATTCTGTCTGTCTGCTTTACAAAAATTAATTTGTGGTAACAAAAATGTATTGCTTTCTCTCTGAGCATGTCCCTGGTTTCTTGCCTAGCTTGTACTCGGATGGTATTAATGTCATTTCTTCAAAATTGTTTAATTACGACACTATTTTTTACATGTAGGGCTCTGTTTGCCAATGTGAAACACTCGGGCAACAACACAGAAGACTACTATGCGGCTGGCATCCATGTGATCACCTCAGAGGCCCTAGTCAATGTAGAGGACACCTGTGGTCCCCTATGTCTGAAGGACAAATTGGATGAGACAAGGGAAGGAGGGTTCTGGAGAGGCTGGATGGTAAGCGGTCGACTATATTTTAATGCAGCGTGTTTTTTTTCCTTCTTTGGACGGGTCTGGTAAACGGACCCGTTCCCAATCGCTAAAAAGTAGCATTTTCCCCAATTTTGAGTAAAAATTAAAAAAAAAAAATCCCCAATTCCAGATTTTTCTTCCCAAAATTGTATAATCTTAGAATAATCTTCTTAATAAAGTTTTTTACCAGGGGTTTTCGACGTTTCTTCTGCTTTTCTGTGTAAATTGAACAAAATACAAAAACAATTTTTTTCCCAATTCTGAGAAAAAACGCGTGTTTTTCCCAATTTGACCGGTCACGGACCCATTCCCAAAATGGTGAAAAAAAACGCTGTAATGTGGCAAATGTTAAGTATAAAATTCGTTTTTGTGTAATTTTTTTCTTTTTCCACATATGAAAACGCAGTCCTAGAATCGATGCATTGTTGAGTGTCAATTTTCAAAATGAAACCATTTGCCAAATTACAAGTCGCTATTTTTATTACACATGTTATATAGAAACAGTTTTTACAATAGTTGAACAACGAAGACACCCCCAGATTTGGTAGTGCGGTGAGTGGAAAGTTACAGAAGGGATTCCAGGCGCTCCACCTACTCCTGCCAGGTACAGCATTCCTGTATTATGGAGACGAGATTGCAATGACCAATGGTAGTATTCCGGCTTCAGAGAATCAAGATCCCATTGTTGCTTTAGGAAAGGTAGGTGATATATCCTGTAGAGCGAAGTTTTCAGGTATACCCATTTTGAAATATCCATCACTCTTCGTCCTGGAGCACAACTGTAAAATTATTTCGGAATATCTTCACAACCTTGCTACACATATGCTGAAATTTTTAATACTAATATTCTGCTTTGTCCACAGAAAGAAATGTATTTGTCAATTTTCATTTACAATCTTGAGTAACTCTCAAATCTTCAGTGCACACTTGGAACAACTTTAGAGCATACCTGGTTTAAATCACGGTGTACTGGTATGCAAGTAGTATCCGAACAGAAAACGGTGTTTATTGTACTGTTGTTGTTATTTGATATTATTCAAACAAAAATAAATTACAGAGTAAAGTTTAAGATCACTTCATTGTTAAAAATGACAATATCCGATTACAAGCTCGCGCACGCGCTGTTAATAGGGGCCCTCAAATGGGTAACCAATAACCGTTGATTGACAGCGGTACAGAAGTAGTAGCCAAATTGCTAAAAAAAACGATACATTTATTGGTCATTATCCCCATTGGTCGCCACATTCCGTAAGAAAGACAACTCGTCCGATTTATGACCTAAATATATTAACAAGAGTTGAGACTCCATTACGTAAATTGGAAATGTCAGCTACTGCAGTATAATCAGATTTGACCTATTGATATTTTATAATATTGGAGATCAATTAAAAACACGTAACTGCACATGCATGGTTAGCGCGCGACTTCCCCACGCGCACATTTGCGGGAAAATGAGTGCTGAGAAGAAAATCATTTATATATCGGTACATATTTACATTTTCATATACGACGATTCTTCTGATTATAAAAAAAATGTATCTTTTTTTATTAAATTCAATTGATATTTTCTATTGAAGAGCTACGAAAGCTGTTTGTTTACGGAAGTTCGGATACTACTGCTGTTCGGATACCATTTGCATACCAGTATACTTTTATGTAATTTTTTAGAAGTGAAGGTACTGGAATATTGATCTGTAATTTAAAAATTTATAATAGGTATCAAAATTGCTTCTAAAAACATCTGAACTGAAGATGACGACAATTTGAATTCCAATTTGCATTGCAGCAATCCCGAGATCTATATCGTACTCCAATGTTGTGGAATGATGGAGAGAATGCTGGCTTCTGTGCTAAGAATGTTACACCCTGGCTGCCAGTCAACTCCGACTATGCCAGCGCGAATGTTGAGGTATGTGTAGTCACTGAAAACAATGCATTAACTTGCTTACAACCTTTGTGACAATTATAGCTTTGGCTTGGGTCCACTTTCAAACGAGAAAAATGTGTTGTTTAACAGCATGATAAAATAGTCTTTTACCTAATATATTGTCAGAAATTGTTTGCCCATTGTGTAATGACATTCCGTTCAATTTGTGTTTTGCTGAACAGTTATGTTAACTACATCTATATTTAATTGAATGCAATTACATTTGATTTAATACATCTACAAATTATTTTTTTCCAGTATAACAACGCCCACTTGGTTGGTTATACAGTTTTCAGTTCCTTGAAAGATCTTGTCGAACTACGATCCAAGGAGTCCTTCCAGTGGGGAGATCTGAAAATTGAGACGCTAAATGAAGACATCTTGTACTTCACTCGTAAAGCTGAGGGTTTCCCAAGTTTCCTAGTGGCAATCAATAGAGGTGGTAAATCGGCAGCATTCGCAGGATTTGCCGATACCATGACGCTGGTGTATGACTCGGCAGGCGTGGGCAACGTTGGGACAGTTTACCACACAAAGGAATCTCCCATAGGCTTCAGTGAAGAGGGAGAGGTGTATGTTTTCCAGTACTAAACATACATGACAGAACTAAACATACATGACTGAACTATCTATCTATCAGAACAACTAGCCAACATACCACTATAAGGTTTCAGCGAAAATAGCGAGGTGTATGTTTTCAATACTTAACATGCTTGGCTGAAATACCATCTTTAGATCACAACCCTAAAGCAAACCTGGCATTAGACAAGCTTATGTATTATACCATTGTTCAGACGTGGTTGAATATAATGTTAAGTGTATACATTACATCTACAAGATAGATTATACTGAAATAACAAAAGGCCCCTATCAGATAACAAAAAGCAGATCGTGTGTATAGCAAATAATATATCAGACTTTATGTGTCCTTGGCATTTTGTTTTGTTAGATAGAATCTCACTTGCTTACATTGTTGAACTAGTATTGTAACCACATCTTTTGTCGGTAATTGGGGAAACTATGTCCGATATATAGAGTTTTTTTTAATGCTTTATAGATTCTCTTTATAGATTCTTAAAATTAAACGGTGAATGATAATTACCTTAAGTGTTTTTAGCCTTGAGTGAGTTTATATTTATTTTATATCCAACCAGTTTTTAGCTCTACTGATCAGAGATCAGCAGAGCTTATGCCGTGGTGCGGAGTCCGTCGTCCGTCCGTCTGTCTGTCCGTAAACTTTTATTTGTAGCGACTTCACAGCTGAAACTACTGGATGGATATTCATGAAACTTTACAGAAATGTTGCCCATAAAGTCTAGTTGATCCTAGCAAAAATTCATGTTGATGTGAAATCCAAGATGGCCGCCAAAGCTAAAAATAGAGTTTTAAAATACAAGTTTGTAGCGACTTCTTCTTGAAAACTATAAGTGATATTGATATGGGACTTTTTCTAAAATGATCAGCATGACATGATATTGATCCTTGTGGAAAATCGTTTTGATTCAACGTTAAACATGGCTGCCAGCGGCCATCTTTGTTTACATAGAGTTATATAGTAAAAACTTGTAGCGACTACTTCTCTGAAACTACTTGGCGGATGGTCATGAAACTTTACAGGAATGTTGCTCTTGATGTCTAATTGATCCTATCAAAATTTCAGGTCGGCCGGAAATTCAAGATGGCCGTCACAGCTAAAAATAAGTTTGTAGCGACTACTTCTTGAAAACTATAAGTGATATTGATATGGGACTTTTTCTAAAATGATCAGCATGACATGATGTAGATCCTTGTGGAAAATTATTTTGATTCGACGTTAAACATGGCTGCCAGTGGCCATCTTTGGTTACATAGAGTTATATAGTAAAAACTTGTAGCGATTACTCCTCTGAAACTACTTGACGGATGTTCATGAAACTTCACAGGAATGTTGCTCTTGATGTCTAGTTGATCCTAGAAAAATTTCAGGTCGGCCGGAAATTCAAGATGGCCGCCACAGCTAAAAATAGTTTTAAAATAAATAAGTTTGTAGCGACTACTTCTTCAAAACAATAAGAGATATTGATATGGGACTTTTTCTAAAATGATCAGTATGACATGATGTTGGTCCTTGTCGAAAATCGTTTTGATTTGACCTTAAACATGGCTGCTTTGTTTACATAGAGTTATATAATGAAAACTTGTAGAGACTACTTCTTTGAAACTACCTGATGGATTTTCATGAAACTTCACAGGAATGTTGCTTTTAATGTCTTATTGATCTTAGCAAAATTTCAGGTCGGCCGGAAATTCAAGATGGCCGCCACGGTTAAAAATAGATTTTCAAAAAACAAGTCTAGCGACTACTTCCTGAAATCAAAATCAATCAGTAGAGCTTCAAGGTCATTGACCTCTTGTTAAATTTATTTTTAATATTTTTCAATCAAGTACAAAACTAAGAAATGCATGTACATTCCTGCACTCTTTAACTGACGCACTTGTTAAGATCCAAATGTGTTTTTAATTATTTTTTTCCTATTGCCTATTTTACATTGTCGAAAACTATGTAAGCTTGTATACTTTTCTTAGTGGTTTATCAATTAAATACAATAATACAGACTTTGAAATAATGAATGGTGAATTTACAAGAAAGTATGTGTGCAAAAACTGTTTTGTTGGCAGACCATTTCCTTTAAAAATAATCATACACTTTTTACATTTTTTTTCCCCAAAAAATAATCACAAATTGTGCATATTTGGTTCTCTTTTTGGAATAATATTTTCAATTTCTGTCTTTTTACATAATCTAAATTTAATATCAATGCTTGGTATTAAAATGACTTGTGATTTGAGAACCTATTAAACAATTACAGAAACGTGTTGTTGTTACTGATTTGACATGTCCAAACCATACATATATATATTGTGTGAAATATATATATATAATATCCGATAGTGCAGTTGCAAAAAGTCATAAACTCAGTCGAGCTCAACATGCAATGTTTACATCAATTATACAGTATTGAATCAATGAACTTGTTCAAATCCGAGGAAGTGACTTCGCACAAATAGTTTACATGAAAATAGTGAGTACTACTACACTCGTGATTGTGAGCACCACCAGTCCGGTGTAATCCCAACTATTTGCCTCACAGCTGCGTGTTTGAATCATTCTAGCAAGTGTCGATTTGTTGTTGACGGCGGTACTTGTTCTGTGGAAAAATGGGGTGAGTGCATATGTAACACTTCATGGCGCACTATTGCTTGTGAAGGCTTTTTCCAATTCTACACTTTACTCTGTAGTTCATTGGGCCTTGTAATCTGACTTTACCACACATTTTTTGTCTCAACATTGATGCGACCTAGAATCTATTCTACACAAAACAAAAAATGATTAGACGTAAAACAGAAAGTTCTCTGGCTAGAAGCAGAGAAAGATTGCAACACTACTTTTCCAATAACGGCTTGCACTGTATTCCTAGGGTATATTGTGCCATATGCAATGCTTTTTAACATTGGTTACATCAACTGACTGAAACGTAGACCTAATGTTGGGTTTATTATACCGTTGCAGACTTGGTAATTTCCCCGTATTCAGTTAACACTTTTCATTAGGCCAAACAAAATGAATACTCTGTTTCCGCTAACCCGACCGACCCTATTTTTTTCCGCCGACCCTACAGTTTTTTTCACCGTTTTTGTAATAAAAAATATGTTCGATCGTTTTTGCTCTTTTCTATTCCTTTCCGCATAATATAAATCTTTCCGGTAATTAGTCTTCCCGTTACTTGAAACGCATGTCAATAAAGCGTCTACCAATGCAGGTGTCCTTACGGTGACAATGTTTTTTGGAAAATATCGTTGTCAGATCTGTTGAGTTTGTCCTTAATTTTAACGACATGGCAACAAGTTTACTGCTGGTTACGTTTGACAAATGCAGACATTTTCCTGGATTGAAAAAACTGTACCCAGTTAAGAATTCAAGCAGAATAATGGAAATTTTTTCGGAATATCACGGTGTGCAACCCAGCGAAAATTTCGAGAAATCTGGCCCTACTTTCACTGTTTCTGGTTCCACTCATGTAAACACATGAAAACTCAGCAAACAACTCACTTGACACAAATTTAATGCCTTAATAGACGGGAAATTGAAAATGAGATGTAAAACTGTGTTGCCTATTTGTCAGCCATGCAAGGATTCAGGCAAAATTCCTATCACACAAAACTGTTAACTTTCTAAGAAAAGTCATTAAATTTAGTCGGACAAACCATCTGACAGTGTTCTCCAAGGCTATTTTTCCGGTTGTTTTACCCACATGAAAAGTTCTAGGGACGGGCATGCAAAGAAGGAAGCATATTTGTAGATTTGGAAAATCTCTGAGATGTGAGCTTCAAAAATGTCAGAGTATTTAAACTGTTTTTACAACATAACACAACAATCAAAATCTGAGAAGTCTCGTTTAATACCATACACTATTTTAATATTGAAATTGTATTATATTTTTGCTATGTACCCGACATCAATTTAAAAATACCATTGTTATAATTAAGGCTGGAGAGAACAGTCAAGTATTTACTGGATAGACAAGTTGATTTTGCTATATTAATTAGTCATAATAATCATCTTCAAACTTGCAGTGAGGAAGCTATCCAGCTGGCTTGCGGAATGTCGGTGGTTCTACCCAGTTGCCCGCCTGTGCACGAAAATTGCCCGGAGGGGCACCTGGGGTCTTCCTCCACCAATGGAAGCTGGAAAGTTGCCATATGACCTTAGCTGTTGGTGCGACTATAAATTCCAATTCAATCAATCAATCAAACTTGCAGTTTGGTGAAAATGTAACACATGTATGCAGTTAGTCTTTTAACTCTTGTTTAATACTCCAGTCTGGTCCCAATATCACGAAACAACTCAACTTTTCAACTCAGACTCAACTCAACTTGTCTTTGACATTACAATTCTGAGTTAATATTGTATTGGATCATTTTAATTTTGCTGGAAATCATTGTATATAGATATTTTACTGATATTGTGAAAAGTTATTGTGAAAATCTACAGTTGCTTGGAAAACAATGAAGAAAATGTATTTGAGTCGGATCTGAAATATTCGAGACCATCTCAAATTCATTTTCTTAAATCTTGGTAAAATAAATTATATTTATAGAGTAACAATTTGAGTACTTGAGTTAAAGTATAACAACAAACTCTACTAATTTTCCATATATTAATGTAAAAGAATTATTTCGGTTACTATTTGATAAAGACACTTTGAGTCAAGTTAAAATCTCAACTTAAGTTTATTCGTGATACTGCGACCTGTTCTAGCTCATTTAATATTTAACTTGTTCTAGAGGTTTATATGGAATTTTTTAAAATATGTTTATGTTTATTTTAGGGTGAAAGACAACAAATCTTTTTTAAACTTGTTTATATTCATTTATTCAATAAAGTATGTTTTAATACAACATATATTGAAATACAATGATATTACGTAGAAAAAGTAACCTATAAAGTCCTTCTATTTTATATCGCGTAGAAAAAAAATTAAAAAAATTAAACAAAAAGTTGTGCGTACCTACCTACCCTATTTTTTTTCAAGACGTTAGCGGAAACGAAGTATTCATTTTGTTTGGCCTTATGCCCTCCTTCGAATTGTGCCCCACTTTGCTGAAATTTCTTCGCGATAACTCAAACTACAAACTCGAAACTTGTTAGGAAAGTTTGTGTCATATGTAGTTGTGCACCTCCCTTTTTGGATTCTCATAAGACATGTGGTTGCCATGGTAACAAAACTTGTAAAAATCACTAAAAATTGCTTTTCTTCGCGATAACTCGAGAACAGTTGGCACTACAAACGCGAAAATTGGCAGGAATGTTCATGGTGTAGTTGTGCTTCTCCCCTTTTGTATTCTCATAAGACATGTGGTTGCCATGGTAACAAAACTTGTAAAAAATCACTGAAAATGATTTTCTTTGCTATAACTCGAGAACAGCTCGCACTACAAACTCGAAACTTGGCAGGAATGTTTGTGTCCTGGTCGTTGAAGGAGAGCATATATGTGTATTACAAACATCTCTTGTTGTTTGTGTAATAACATTTCCTGTAAGTAGAATGCAAAACTTTGAAAATTAACAACGAATAAAACTAGTTGCCTCCCATGAAAAACTGGTAATTACTGGGTGCGTTCGGTTACCAAAAGCACTCACGGCTACCAATCGGTCACCGTCGTTAGCCGTTGGTTCGGCGATAGGTAGAACGTTGGTAGCCAATCTTTCCGCGACTCTACACCTGAGGTAGTATCGGTTGCCTCGCTGGTACCAAATGTTGCCATTGGTAACCCAAAGTTAAACAACATGGTTGCCGATAGGAGAACTCCAAACGCACCCAATTTCCTCCCATGAAAAACAAGTCTACTCACTAAAAAATCATGATTTGCTTCTTAAAACGAATAGCCAAGCTTGGTTAACTAGTAAACTGCCAATCATGGAGTTGAATACAATTGATTACATGCTACTTGACCTGTAGAATTTAAGTATCTTATAGTTTTGCCCCGATGGTTCAAAGTGTGTATATGGAGAGTTTGCACGCTTTACTCCAAAACCACAAGGCATAGCTTTCTCATATTACATGTTACATCAGTTTATGGTCCGCTACCAAGTATGTTCAAATGGTGTCTCTGTGGTCAAATCTGGCCCCATCCCGTAAAGTCACATTGGGGTCGAATCCGGTAAGGTGAGTTATATAGGAGCATCTTCAAAACAAATTTCTCCTCTAAAACTACAAGAGCCAGAGTAGTTTGCAATTACCATATTAAGCTTGTGGTCCTCTACCAAGTTTGTTAAAATGAGGTCAAATTTGGCCCCATCCGGTGGGTCAGTTATACAAATAATTAACAACAACCCTTTATGTTATAAAGGGAAACAACATGAAGGGAAATATTAACAACTGAAACTGCATGAGCTAAGTCTAATACTTTTGCCTTTTGCATGTACTATTAGCTTATGATCCTCTATCAATTTCGTTTAAATCGAGACCATGGGGTAAAATTTGGCCCCATCCCAGGGATCGCATGGTTTACATGATTTTATATATTGGAAAAAAACACACTTTTAACGAGTTACGACTGTATCTAAATGTAGCAGTGAGCGTAAAGCTCAACTTTATAGTGCTGCCACACTGGAATACCACGCCGTTTCCACATTACATTACACTGGCACCGGGCTGACCAGTCCCAGAACTTCTCTTTATATGCCGAACGCCAAGCATGCTGTGTCAACAATTGTGGGAGAAGATTAATTACGAACAAGATATATTTTTTTATAGAACAACGCTTGAGTCTTGTGTGGGGGTGTTTCCCCCCGTTTTGGTACGCAGTATTCAGGGCAAATTTAGAGAGTATTCAGTACCCGCAAATTACATTATTTAGTAATCAGTACGCATAAAAAACAAGAACATGCATTCAAACTATGTTTTCTATGTAAAGAAAACGGTTGGAAATCCACAAAAATCGTCATGATTAACCCCAAAATGGCAAAACACCCACTTGTGTATACTGAACATTTTTGAAAAAACATGTCGAAAGGTTCTTGAAAAAGATAAGTAGACTTCTATACAACGTTGGAACCCATGTGAAGCCCAGTTTTTTTACCCCGAGGACTTCACTCGATAGCCTAGAATATGAAGGAGCTTGGCATTCGGCCATTAACATGAAGGAGCTAGTATTCACGAGCACAGTGACATTTTTCAAGGGCCATAACTCTGGTGATACCATTACGTTTTTAGAACTTGTCCGAGCCTTCAGTTCAACAATATAGCTAAGTTTGGTAACGATTAAATACAAAATGAAGATGCTAAAGTGTTCACATACTATGACATTTTTCGGTAAAACAAGGTCTATAACTATGGCGTTACTAATCATATCTAGCTGTTTCCGTAATTGTCCTAGCTTTCATTGATGTGTATCAAGACCCTGTCAACGTTTGGTAAAATCAAACAACGAAGGTGCTAGTGTTCTCAAGGCAAAAGTTGGCATACACTGAAACATGGCTGGCCTAACTAGCCTGTCATGGCTAAGATTAGTTGGCCCCTTGGGACTAGTTTAGGTCTGGCCAAAGGGTCATTGCTTCAACACTGGGGTTAATGTCTGCGTTTCCAGGGTCAGTTATGTTGTTTCTAGATGGTCAGTGGCTCACGATATCGTCAGCACATTTCTCGTGGGACAACGCAGCTGTACTGAATATGTTAGAAAGAACACGTTTTTGTCTTAAGATGATGAAATGCAACCAGTTTATGATATAATGAAAACTTTCTAAACAACTAACTTAAAACTTAATGCAACAAGCACATATAGCATCCACCAGAAAATAAACTGTCATATATAACCTGACATGTGTTAAAAATGACGTAAAACATCATATAAGTAAACAAATCCATCTACCAACTCACCCTTCCAAACACATTGCCAATATATCATTCCATAACTTATTTTTTGAATCATAAGCATCAAATTAATCCATTGTTACACACTAATTTATCCTGTCACTAATTTATCAATCACGCAATCGTTTGGAACATAAATTCACTTTATGTATGATGAATATATCCTATTAAACTATCATTTGTTCCAATTTGCTATGTTTCTTCCCTCTACACGTTTCTCATGATAAGTATCATTGACATCTCATAATCAATTCTACTTCAGTGCTACCAATACTAGTTATTTAAGATTCAAACATTTTGTGAATGCCCCTCATTTCGAAGAACCCGACAAAGGAGCCAGGCCAGGCCAATGAGGCCAGGCTAGTTAGGCCAAGCCATGTTTCAGTGTATGCCGCAAAAGGCGGCGAATGATGGACGGCAGACAACCCGTCCGCTCACAAACTGATGATATTTGGTGTTTACCAAGAGCATTATTTGTATAAAATGCAAATAGTTCATGAATGATTAGGGTCGTTGTTCGTGATCGAGTTACTGTGACCTATGATTCATTGTTTTACCATGGATGCTATTTCTGTAGAATTGTAGGTCCAACGGTTTACAAGTTGGTTTGCAGGATTGTATCTGGGACCCCAAAATCAATAGGGTTCCTTCTCCCACAAGGTATCTATGACGTTTTATGAATGTGGGTGTTACACTGTGGAATGCAAATATTCGTATGAACTTGACTAATGACCTAAAACAACAACACTGTTCTTCCTCTTACCAAGGGCAATGTACATGAAGTTACATGAACGTAGTTAATATAGGAGTTATCGCGCAGTATGCGTAGTTCCGCCGACCTCCTGGCCCAAAAAAACTCAACAGTTCATGAAGTTGCATGAGGGTTCCTGAAGTTGCATTAGGGTTGATGTGATGCTAACGAACTTATCGCGCGGAATACATATTTCCATATAAGGTCATGCCGACATTGACCCCCACTGACCCGCAAACCTAAAAACAATAAATAGGGCTCCTCCTCTCGGCAAGCACAATGAGGTTAATGCCTGGATGCTACAAGTGACACTTAGGCCAATGATTATCGAACGTTCTTTCTCTAAACAAGTCTGGTTTTCACTTCGGACTGGTTCGAGCCTTCGTTGACATTAAAGACCATGAATGAGCAAGTTGGGTAAAAATGAAGTATTGCTAAAATGAAGGTGCTAGAATGTTAATAATTGGGGTGTTTCCTATGTATCCTTCCCCTCTCTCTGGGGCGGCTCTAAATAACCTATGCTGTGTTGATGAGCCGTTAAACAACATTCAATTCCAAATTTGATTTGAAGATTCGTTTTAAAGGGACACATGACAATCTTTTTTTTGGAAAACTCGCGGCGTCCCGTTATTTTTTTCTAAAAATAACATGCGTTATTTCAATCATTAATAACAATAATAAAAATAGTATAAACCAAATTGTTTTTGTATATTACTGACTTTTGATAATACTGCACCAATAATATATTTCAACATTTGGTAAAATAACATAGAAAATTGAAAACACAGCATTTTTATTTAATGATATGCAAACCGGTTTAAATAAGTAGAGACGCTAATATTGATGCTTGATAAAAACATCAAGATTGCTGTGAGTCTTTTTAATAATTATTATCTCAGAATAGTTCGACAATGATCAATCGCTTACGTTTAGAGTTAGTTGAATTTCTTTCTTTCGATTATTTAACGAATAATAGTATGGTGCTGAGATCCGTATGTACGTTTATGGGCTGGGCAGTCAGACCTAGAATGTTATATGGACCGAAGCGAAGTATAATGTTGAACAAATAAGCCTATTTCAGTTTGTGAACGTGAACACCTAAATAAACGGGTTCCGATCTTCACCAAATTTAATACGAATATTTGTTTCAATAAGATCATTAGACGAGTTCGACAATGAGTGAATTAGATGCGTTACAGTTTTGCTGTACTTGCTTAATGAACATTTAACGCAAAATCGAGTTTTGATTTTTTTACAAAGTGAGTTTCAAATAAACGAATAAGCGAAATCGACGCATGTGTTACAGATTCAATATTATTATGTTCTCATGCACAATTTGGGGTCATATGTTCAAGGTCAAGATCAAAGGCCAGATAAACTTATGTGTCTTCCGTCGTCTTCGTACGATGGCGAATTCTTGTGAATTCTTCTTATTCTAGTAAATGTTTTTGGATTTTCACCAAAAGTAAGATCTCGGACGAGTTACACAATACGCATGTTAATGACTGATGATTGAGAAAACGCAACTTCAGTGAACTCTTTTGGATTTTTTCACCAAATTTGATTTAACAATTTGTTTCAATAATATCTTTAAAGGAATTCACAATGAACACAACTGATGTTAATTATAGTTTCGGGTTCCCTTGATTACATAAAAGGGTCGTGCCATGTGCATTATTTTTAAATCGCTTAAAGGCATCACACCAGAATCAAAAGAGCACGGACATTTTACAGCTCGAGACGATCACAAACTTGTTAATCCTCTACTGTGGAAAATATTTACTGAGGCCCTGACATAATAATTGCTAAATGTTCATTTTACTGTTTGGAATAGGAACATTTAAATATGGCAGATTAAAAAGGTAAAATATGCACATTCAATTTATTTTATTATAACAAATATGTATAGACTGAAATAGTACACAATAAACAACATTACAATCATGACAAAATATCCTTTCTAGTCCCACATATGCCCCATGTATGGTATTTTCTCTAAATTAGGACACCATATTCTACATTTGGATACCCCACATTCTGGCATAATCATGTATTGTCTCACTGTCGCGCTTGTGCTTTCTTCTCCACGTACCGAGGATCGTTCCAAGCACCGCAGTTGTACAGCATAGCCCAAAAGCGTCGATATGCCAAGTCGTATCATCATAACAGACCCTTTTGCAAAACAGCTTTTATTATCGACAATCAAAAGTTTTGACGTTTACAAAACTCCCCAGAATTACATTTTCAGTATGGACTCTTATTTAGTGGAATCTTTTAATAACACACTAAACATATTTCACGACAAAAGGATAGGTTCTTGTGGTGATATACAGTACATTTTAAAAACAAACTTAGCTGTGTGTCATTGGAGTGAAAACATTAGTTTGGACAACGCACGTCGATCATCCTATGGATACTGAAATCGAATTTGGTTAAGATGGGTCAGTTTATTGTTCAAAGACTGTAGTTGGAGACCATTTTAGAAGACCCAATTAATGTAAGTTTACACATAATTATTGTTAAATTAACAATATAATATATGTTATCTTAAACTTAACCAAAATCAATACTAAAAAATATTGAAATTAAATCATGCTGGTACTGTTACACATAAAATTTAGAAATAATTAAATCGGATTTAAAATTGATTGTCGGGGCCTCATAATATAACTACATAGCAATCTCCAGTTTTGCATGAAATTCTCGTATTTGTCACAGTGCATGAAAATCAAAGTACCGAAGGTACTGAGAGCATGGTGAACTATGATTTGTGCATCCATGTAATGGAAGGTTTCTTTACAATCATGCATGACATGGATGGACTGAAATTGTGTCAGCTCTTTTTAATAATAATACATCATTGCATGTAATGAACATCAATGCATTGTTTAATGTATCTGGAAGTAAGACGATTAAAACAAGATAAGGTAATGTATATACAGGAATAAAGAAGGGAACAAAAGGAATGATTGGTTATGAAAATTAATCACGCTTCATCATATCTGAACCGTATCTTCACAGGTGTTAAAGTGTATCAACAAATATCACCTGTCATCACCTGTCAAAGGTTGAGTCATTAGAAATGAATATACCGTCAAGCTAATTTTGCCAATTCAAGGGGAGGTAATTCATAGACCCTTTGACCAACAAAGCTGAATTAAAATAGGAAACAAACCTTGCATTTATATCGACCTACTATGCATGTATGATTAAAATCAAATGAACACGAGTGTAGTCTGAAAGACAGCCATATCCCCCGCTGCACAAAGATTTATAATATACAAATTCAAACATGGAATGTCACTGTAAAATGACAAATTCTCCCTGAAGTTTCCTCGTTCCAAAACGTGTGAACTTCAACTAAAAGAACATATGTTTTACACACAACTTGTAGTAGAGACATACAGACTACACATATACAAACCATAACTTATAAATCTTTGTGCTCATTTGATTTTAATCTCACAACTCTGAGTATCCCTGGTCTCGGGATACCGTTGTTATTTATTCTCACAACTCGGAATACCACTGGTCTCGGGATACCGTTGTAGTTCATTCTCACAACTCGGAGTACCACTGTTCTCGGGATACCTTGTGATTTAATCTCACAACTCGGAGTGAACATGATTCAATTATTTCGTTGTTATATTTTTCAACCATATATGTGAATATGATGTGAAGGCCCGGGCCTTTTGGCCTAATAGGTAGCTAGGCTACTGAGAATTTCACGATTCATATCCCTAATAAATTATTGTAATTTTTACGTGAATTTTTATTTTTAGTCGACAAATCGTCTGTTGACAATAATCACCAAAGTCACGATAAATTCCGTTTACTACCTTAGGCCTAAACAAAAAAGTGTTTTGTTTCCTGTCACCCAACCGAATCGCCATTTTTACCGCCGACACAACAATTTTTTACCCCTTCCTTTTTTTGTTGCTTTGTTTTGTTTTAAACATATTTGTGTTTTGGCCTTAACAGAATATAATTCAATCAGTTTTGCATGTAATTTGAAAATTGTAATAACAGGTAACATATTTGTGTTTAGATCTACTCTTGTTTGTGTAATGTTACGATATCTATCAATGCTACAGTCATACGTTTGAGTCCCGCTTGTTCTAAACACACACACACACACACAATTTGTTTTCCGACTTAAGTCTTAAAGGGAGAACATCAGGCTTTTTATGGGGTCTAGGTGTCCGATTTAAAATTGACACATATTAATATTTTTTATTCTACATGACCAAAACATAATGAGCCTACAAAATCTTTTATTTTTCAAAGAAATTCATTCTGCACAGTAATACTTGCTATCCTAGGTGACGCACCTTAGCTAGCTATATGGTGTTCTGAAACTTTAGACATTAACAAAATGGTTCTAGATTCACATTTTGATTGATAGTGTTTTATATCGTGAACTGGAACACTTTTATAATTTACGATGTTTCTAGAAAAATCTTGATGTACCCCTTTTTTGCATTAAATAGGTATAGTTAAAATAAAAAAATCGGACCCAACCCGCTCGTTTAATATTTTTTAGGACTGCCGCTCTCCCGACTGCTCTCCCGACTGAGCTAACAATCCTTTACAAATTTTGATGAACTATAATGGGACTTATTCTGAAACCGAAGTGTCCGAATAGACCCGAAATCTAAAAATGGTCATTCCGGATCAAATGACGTAATATACCCAGTCAGATCTTGCTGATGTGCATTCGGCCTCGCCGACACGATTGGCACAAGTTTACTACCGAATCAGTCATTTTAACTTCATAGCAAGGGATGTAAAAACTTAAGAATATTACACAGCGTAATACAAAATATGCTTAAAATCTTATTCCGTAGAATGGACAGCAACAACATTTTACAAAGGATAGTAGCTTATGCGATAGCCATTACTGACCAAACCTAATAAATATTAGATGAATACTATAAAGGCCATGTATATTTCTTAAATATATAAATCCAAGAAAGATGGAAGATATGCGTTTGATGGTGTTGCAAGATAAATAAATTATAAAATTAACTGGTTACAACTCTCAATACACTATCCCAGGAGAACAATACAGCGTATGAATATATTTTACGCAAGATCACGTGATTATCACGTGATGATCATGATTGATCTATTTATAGAACGCACAGCAAAACGATGGAACAATAGATGAAATAGATACATAACTTAAACAAAGTATCGAGAAAATTATTTGAAAGTTCTAAATGACATTACCTTATTTGTATCCGCACTAGAAAAGAAGAAACACCTGTTAAAATATGGGTCTTCTTTTTCAGGCGTCGGTTCATCAGTGAGGCTGTAGTTAGGATTCGTGAAAAAAACATGGTAACTATAGCTTGGTGAACAAGTTCACCATGCTAAAAACACTCATAACTATGCCCCAACTATTTCTATAGGATGGATTAGGCTGGTGTGATGTCTTTAAGATAATGACCTGACTTTTATGCGTTCAATTTATCATCATAGAATAGCGTTTCTCACACTCACAATTTAGGATGTTTAAGGTCACGAGTAAATATCTGCCCTGTTCATAAAACTATCGAGGTTTAATTACACTATATCAATCGGATGTGCTCGTCTGGTGCAGCAGTCGAAAGTAGTTCTGTATTAACGAGTGCTAATCTTTTGTTTTCTTAAAAACTGTTTTAGTGCAGTTTCTTGTTATTTTTGGCTGTAACCGTATTGTTGATATTTGAAAATGGAGCTCATCATGTTTTGACAGTTTTTGATATAAATTTCAGAAGTGTAAGTAGACAGACAGGGTACGAAATTGCAAAGGGTAAAATAGCTTTGACCTTTGGACCCGGTGTTATTATACAGCTGAAGAAATGTTTCTTGGAAGATAACCCCCTATTTCTTTATGATGTTTAATAGCAGACATTCATATTTGCATGATACAGTAAGTTTCCCAGAATTCTAATCAGGTTTGAGCTTTTAAACCCCAGTCTGATGTAGTTACTACATAAAATTGAAGGCGTGTCTAGAATGGTAATAAATGTGATATGTCGGGTCAAATCAGGGTCAGTTCCCTAGAATGTAAACAAGCCTGTATGGTGTATGGGAAAATAGTGGACCATGCACTTTTGAGATGAATGCATACACACTGTATATTATTGTTCAGATCTACCTGCACATTATCCCTGTGAGGTGATGATGCGGTATGGTAGATATACATTCATTACATGAAAACACAGTTTTTATAATATTGTATATTTTATAGTGTTATGTGTGTTCGTAATGTTTGAGCATAAACTATATGGCAAGCTATTTTTATTTAATGTTACAGATATAAAGTAGATATGCAGATATCAGTTATTTTATATATCAGCAGATATCTTATATACTTGTAGATATAATATATATTATTTAAAAGTATGTCAGATATCGTCATTAATAAATGAGATATCTGATTTTTAATTTTTTCTTTCTTTTTCGTTTCAAGAGTTTTTAAAAAAACGGGTTTCAACCGGGACTAGCATTTTGTTTTCTGCATTAGATGAACTAAGTTTCATAAAAATCGGTTAATTATTGGCGACAAAATCAGACAAAATGTTACCTGAATCGAGACCGGATTTCTTTGCTATTTGGTTCAAACCCTATCATTTGGTCACGTGGGCTGTGCACACTGTTAGTTTTAGTCCTCTTTTTTTCTAACGTGTATAACCACATGTTTCCAAGAAATGTCGCAAAACATAATAAGTTTAGTTTTTAAAATGAATTAAACTATTGTTTGAAGGTTCAGTAATCATACAGGGAATTTTCTGCATTTTTGGAAGTGGGGCCAGGGGCCTTTTGAATTGGGGAAAATGTGCGTGAAATCTACAAATTGTGAAAAAGAATAATCCTACTATACTACATAGGAAGGCACTAACATGTTTGAAATAGTTTCAAAATCAAGCTCTTATACAAGTCTGCAACAAATACATTGTCAAATATGGGAAAATATTAAAAAAAAAATTTGGGAAAACATGATGATATTTTGGATTGGGATGGGGCCGTCGGCCCCAAATTGGGCCTAGAAAAATCCCTGTCATACATACTAAACTAGGCTCCATGATCCGCACGATTTAATTATTGTTAATATTTCCGTCTGGAAAACACTAGACGAGTTTTCGTTGCATACGTATTTAATATTATTACATTTATATGTAACTTTAGACTCTTATAATTTATTATTATGTGATCGCAGTATATATACTTCATTTTAATTATATGTACAACTGGTAAACACAAATCACCCGAGTCATCGGTTTTTCCATACCAAACATGTGAAATTGAAGCACATTATGAGGGTTTGCATTTGTATTTTGATAGTCTTAATAACACCCCAGCTAGCAAAGCATATGGGACCCATATGGGTCCAATGTTGTTTTCCATACGGGCCCAATATGGGCTGCCCACATGGGCCCCATACCAAAAGTGCAACCGGGATTAACCTGGGTCCCATGTGGGCAGCCCATATGGGTCAAAGCAGCTAGCAAAGCATATGGGACCCATATAGGGCCCATATAAGTAATCCCACATGGGCGTGCCCAGATATAGCCCATATGGGTCCCATTTACCCTTGCTTTCTGAATGTGGGACCCATATAGGACCCATATGTGTAATCCCACATGGGCTTGCTGAATGTGGGACCCATATAGGACCCATATGGGTAATCCCACATGGGCGTGCCCGGATATAGCCCATATGGGTCCCATTTACCCTTGCTTGCTGGGCCCAGCTAGCAAAGCATATGGGACCCATATGGGTCCAATGTTGTTTTCCATACGGGCCCAATATGGGCTGCCCACATGGGCCCCATACCAAAAGTGCAACCGGGATTAACCTGGGTCCCATGTGGGCAGCCCATATGGGTCAAAGCAGCTAGCAAAGCATATGGGACCCATATAGGGCCCATATAAGTAATCCCACATGGGCGTGCCCAGATATAGCCCATATGGGTCCCATTTACCCTTGCTTTCTGAATGTGGGACCCATATAGGACCCATATGTGTAATCCCACATGGGCTTGCTGAATGTGGGACCCATATAGGACCCATATGGGTAATCCCACATGGGCGTGCCCGGATATAGCCCATATGGGTCCCATTTACCCTTGCTTGCTGGGACCACCTCTGTCCTGTATCGGAATCCGGGAACCGTGTCCCACTGTTACTGTCGAATATATTCCTATATTTGTTTAACGTTCTCGGATGATAGAATCCGATGTGACTTCCCAGTTTACGTCCCACAAGACAAACAAGTATTTGCCTGCATGGTAGTTAACGTTAATTCAACTCAAAAGTAATACATCTTTATTTAGACATCATTGTTTAATATTGAAATAATATTTGATATCAAGAAAGCGTCAACAATTAAAACGTTCTGCCAATTTTCAGTAAAATTAATTTTCATCCCAGATGGAATGTGCGTGAATGCGTGGTTTAAAGTCGCTGTTAACAATCTTTCAGTTATAGTACGACGGTGTCTACTAGTGGAAGTGAGAACAATGCTCAACTTTACAGCGCTGCCACAATGTAATACCCTGCCGAATATATATGACATGATACTCAACCCATGCAATCGCAATTTACTGACACCGGGTCGATTCAGTCCATAAAACAGAGTGTAAGTGGGAAACACGTTCCTGACCACTTTATTAAGCACGTGAATCGCCAGTTTCTGGGTAACTATCGTATGGTAGCAAATCATATGTTTTTTGTAGTATACGACAGTAACCCAAAAGTTGGTATTCTCGCGTACGACCACGGCCCAGTTTCTGTATTAAATAAATAATGTTGCATTATAACAGCGCGGGCATATTCTTTGCTTTATAACACTTTTGGGTGAAATAAAGCATTGTATTAGCGTTAGTCCCTTTACATGGACTTTCATTTGCATCGGTCATAAGGTAAATGACACGAAATTGTATTCGTCCACTGGCAAGGGAGTGGAAGCAAACACAATAAATGCTCGCCCTTAGTCATTAAAAATAGAGTATGATAATAGACCTTTGGAAACGGCCGAGCACGACACATACGAAATATTGCAGTCTCGGTTTGATTGAGACTGTTCATGAGCGGTAGTGAAATATGCTAGCTACCGCTCACGCCCTCTAGCCCCGGGTTGAGCAGAACTCAATATTCATAAAATCAACAGCACAAAATTTTAACCATCCCGAAGATGGCATGCATATGGCGGTGGACATGGAGTTGACTTCTTCCCCATGTCGTACGGCGTATGGTCCCAGTATCTAATAAAATGAAATGCCCCGAAGTGCGAAATAAACATAATGGAATTTAGTTGGGAGCAGCGGTTATGAAGCCTGCTTATAAAAAGCAGACAACATATCCTATGAGTGGTTAAACAATACCCAGAGCCTTTTATCGGCCGGAGTAGTGGAACCACCGAATCAAAAATTAAGTAAGAAAACAAAAGAAATTTCATTAAATCGGGAAAGAGTTATACATTGTTATGTTAAAAGTGTTTCTATTTACGTGTAAGCATGACATAAGAAGATAATAAGACACATTTTGCCGGTATTGTGTTTTTCTGTCACGTTCAGTCAGTCATAGGTACAGCATGCATAAACACAAATGCAGTTAGTGTTGCGAAGAAAGAATGAAGAATCATTGGCAAGCCCAGTGAGCATACTATACTGTCCTTTAGAATCCCGTTCCAAATGAAAAGTCAGAGAAATCCATAAATGACATGTATTGTCTAGCACTGAATGCAAAAGCAGTTTGTGCATTAATAAGTAATCATACACATGTTTCTAAATTGAACTGTTCACGAGTGAGCGTTTAGAATATCTAATGTCATAAAGTTCACAGGCGTATGTAGGGAGTCAGGAGTGTTGTAGTTACGTGGTGTCTTTTCTTCCATCAGTGGTGTCCCATAGTGCTTCAGATATGTAGAATGGTTTTTCCGAAAAGCAACTGGAAGAGCACAATTGTTCAACACCTTTTTCGAAACAGATTGTTGCATATTTGTACCATATGCGGTTTTTGTGAATTGTTTTCCTCCGACTGCTTTGTCATTTTCGACATCCTTATTCAGTCTCGTGACCTCGGACATGAGCACTGGAATGTTGCTGTAGGATCGGTCCAGTTCCGTGACAACAGTAGACTTCGCTGACTTCTGAACGTTCTTACTTGATAGCATGTCACGGTTACATTTGGTAGCCTCCTCTCTTGTTTTGAAATGTAGAAGCGTAAGTCTTCGTCGCGCCTTTCTTGGGTCCGTGGAATGTCCTGTGTTTAAGCTGGCTGGTAAGGGCTGTGGTAGATTTTCGACACTAGATTGTTTTAAGTTCAAATTTATGCCCTCTGGAGTCGTTTTCCCATTATCGGGCTTTTTGTCGTATAGTTTTGCACCGGTGGCATTTTTAATATAGTTTAGAGAAATTCTCCCTCTTGTTGGAGGTGGTTTATCGTTGCCATCTCTCGTTTCCTTGCGGTCTTCGTCCACTAATCTCGGTAGCCCTCCGCTTGTGTGAATCATTCTTGTTTTCTGGGCATCTCTTGTAGACGCGGGATCTGCAGACTGGATTTCTCGTCTGCTCTCCGGATACGTCTGTTGACCGAGAAGTTTAATTTCTGTCATAGAGCGTTGGAAGCTAAATCGGTATCCATAGAAACTAGTCATCACTGGTAGCTTTGTCGACGCATCTTGAGACCAGAATATTAATGATGGTTTCACATCAGATGCGGACAATATTCTTTGACCGGAAATCGACATCTGATCATCTTTGCCGACAAATACATCTCTTGCGGAAGAGCCTGATTTTGATACACCGAAATGTCGTCGTGTGGTAGTTTCCATATTTGCACTATTTGTCTTTATTTGGTTATCTGATTCCTGCCTTAGTCTAGAAGCGAACTGTCTTTCTTCATATATTCCATGTTCTAATGAAGATATTCGATTCCGATATTCCTTGTCTATTTTCATAAGTTGTTTACGCAAAAAACTTTCTTCAAATTTGTTTTTAGCTCTTGCCTTTACGAAACTATCCCCAAAACGGGTTTTATCGTCTTTATCCGCCATTAATCCATGTCTATAAGTTATACTGTGACAATGGCTATTGTGAAATAAATCCACACTCCGTTATATGATTAATCCGATTAATACCAGTCATACTAACTCGCATGCATGTTTTTTTAATCTATCAACAATATAATAGTATACACAATGCATTTAATTGATACGTGTTTAATCCGTTTTTATAATCCATTTGCATACATTTAAATTGTTAAATAATGATTTATGATTTTTACAAAACACGAATCGTTCAAAGAAATGTGTATCCTATCTAAGTTCAAGTTCCGTTTTTCTTCTAGTCTTAGAATCGTATTCCCTGATGTCTTAATATAATATATTGAATATTTCAAAGAGAATAATGACATACTTCATAATTGTTTGTGGAGTTCTGTAAAACACGTGGAGTCGGTGCTACCATGGGTATTAGTATTATCTCCTTATTGCTGTCCTAATTACACGGCTGATCCGTGACGTTCGTGACGTACCTCATGGGAACAGTTCAGTCTGGATGCATTAAACATGATCCGATATTTGAACATGCAAAATAAACCACATTAACTACATCTGGTCAGTCGTACATATTGGAACTATTAGTACAGAACTGAGGAGAACAAACAGTAGAGCTGCATATTGTTGTCACAGATTATAACTGATTGTCACGCTTCAGTGATTGCCACGCTCCTGAACACTCCAGGTAGAAGGTGTAATACGCCCATTGATTTTTGCATTGAGTAGTGTGTGATTTAAAATTGAAATGCCGTGTTGTCATTCATATCTAGGCTCAAATTAAAAATGAATAACTTGCATTCTTAAATGACATATCCCGCCAAAAAATCCACAGAAAAATGAGTGTCGTGCATCTTCTAAGAAAGATCTTGTCTCCCTTTAAAAACATAAACACTGAGATGACAAAATATTGTATTCATCCACTCATTTTCATACTAGATTTTTTTCTTCAAAACTCATAATTGTAACGTGACAATGCTTGAAAAATGTAACAAATAGATCAACAATGTGATAGAAACCAAAACTGGCACTTTAAATTAGTGAACATGCCCTTTTTTACAAAAATAAATGTTTCGAGGGGTGAGTGGAAAACTGTTGTAACTATATAAATAAAGAACAAGATACAACCGTACTACACTATGCCCTCGATTTACTGACCGCCATTATGCGACTACCCCAGGAGGACACTTCCTGCGATGCAATGGGTGTGCTACACCTGTAAGAACACTTAACTATAGCAGCTATTCTGACAAAGCCTAAAACGCATTAAATAAAGAAAAGTTTTCGCGAATCGACTGAGTATCGATCAAGATATATGCGTTTCAAAAAGGAACAGAGCGGTCGACAGTGTACATTTTTTCAGTTTTAACTAGTACCTTAACTGTTTTATAAAATGACATTGGGCATACCTATACTTGATATAATGGATTAAATGCTTCATAAAGTCAATAAACATGAAGTAATTAAGAGGTTTAGCTACCAAAACTGCACTTTGAATGCAAAATGTGCTGATTTTCAGGGCATTTTTTCACTATTTATGGCATCATACCTCAATTTGGTAGCACCATAGGAATATAGAATAGAAGAAGCACTTTATTTCAAAATCAGTAAGCCATAGGCCCATGTGATCATACAATATTATACATATACATTTTAACAGACGTAGCAAGATCCGTACATATATGTATTAACAAATATCAGATGCAAAAATAAACACAGTTATACTGTTTACTTCTTTTTAGAGAACACAAACAGAAAACAATAATAGAAACAAACACATGAACACGTCAGTATTTCCATTTAAAATTTCACGGAGAAGGTGACTAAACATATATAAATATATCAATGTTATGGTTGATGTATTATACTTAATCGTATCCATGTCATGAATATATAAGCACATACACATACGTGTCAAACACAATATAAAAAAAAAAGAAAAAAAGAAAAAAAGAAGCTCTATATGTATTTTCAAGCGTGAGAAAACCACCACACACAAATATACTTGACTATGTGAAAATAAAATATTACAATATTAAAATAATACAAAACATTACAATTGAGAAGGAGAAAATGAGAAAATGAAACATGGAATTACAATTACATCAAATCAATTCATTAGCGTTTTCCTCATTTCAAATGCTTTAAAAAATATACACACTTAAATTTTTAATTTCTTTTTCATTTTTGCTGTAAAAAAGTTCTTTTAATTTGAACATGCTCGGTCGATTCCAAAAATATTTTTTAATATATATTTTTCGGATGTCTTTAAACAGATCGCAATCTAAAATGAAATGAAACTCGTCTTCAAGTTTGTTGCAAATTAAACATATTCTATCTGCTAATGGTATACTTCTAGGTCTATGCCACCTACCAGTCTCTATAGCAAGGCTATGGGACGAGACAATTAACCTGGTCATCGATATTCTAAATTTTGGTATGTTTATGCATTTAAGAAATAACTGAAAATCAAAACTAACAATTTCTTTAAAAAATATTGCTCTCGATGAACTTTCTAAACGTTCATGCCAAGACTGTATTTTATTATCATGAAGTCGTTGTTTAATTATACCTAAGAAAAGATTCCCATCTCCGACACTCTGGTTTAGCCACACGTAGTAAAAATCCATTGACGATAATAAATCGCGAACTAGGGTTACCCATGATACTTTGTTTGGGTAAATATCAGCATCTGTTTTTAGAACATTATAAATAACTTTGCAATACTTGTTTTCACTGCTGTTTAAAATCTTTAACCAATATTTAATAATTCTAAAAAATCTGTTATTGATAAGGCTAAACCTGCCCAGAATACCATACACAAAGTCATTTTGCGTTGTACGTTTTACTTTCAATATACGTTTGCAATAAAGTGTATGTATTCTTTCAATATTGTTTGCACTGTGGAAACCCCACACTTCACAAGAATAATTTAAATTGGGCAATATAAGCTTATCAAATAGTTCAAGTCTATGAGATATAGAAATATCTGTAAAGTTTAGAAGATACTTATTCAGTTTTAATATTGCTTTTTGTGTTTTACCCGCTAACGTTAATTGCGTTTCACTGAAAGAACCGCCTTGGGTAAAAACAATTCCAAGGTAAGTAAGTGAATTCACAATTTCAATTTGTACACCATTGAAAAGAAAATTTAATTTACGTGGTAACAATCCAGCTTTTCTGAAAACAACTATTTTAGTTTTTTTAACATTCACTTTCAACTTCCATCTCTCGCAGTAATCACATAGAATATCAAGACCTTTTTGAAGACCTTCAGCAATTTCGGCGAAAATAACAATATCATCAGCATATAGCAAGAGAAATAGTTTTGTCATGTATACCTCGATACCGTCAACTTTATTTAAAATTAAATATTCCTCAATATCATTTAAGAACATTGAGAAAAGAAAAGGAGATAAACTTTCTCCTTGACGCACTCCGAGCATGCATGAAAACTCGTTGCTTAACGTATTATTGTATTTGACTCGAGACTTAATACTATTATACATACTTTTAACTACATTGAAAATTTTACCTCTTACTCCCAATTGTATTAATTTATACCACATACTGTTTCTGTCTATATAATCAAAAGCTTTGCTAAAATCAATAAAACTACAATACATCTTCTTACCACTATTTATCATATGTGTAATAAGTCCATGAAGAACAAATATGTTGTCAGTTGTACTCATACCACTACGAAAGCCTGCCTGTGCTTCAATATATACATTGTAATTTTCAGCCCAATAGCTTAAACGAGTATTTAATAGTCTCGTAAATAGTTTACCCAACATACTTAATAATGTAATTCCTCTATAATTATCTGTGTCATTAATAGAACCATTCTTATGTAGTGGGACGATATATCCTTCTGACCAAGACGTAGGAAAAATACCTGTGTTCAATATATAGGCATATTTGGTAACATCACAGGAATATATAGGCATCCCAAATACTCCTAAATGCAAGTCTGGTACTAGCTTTGTGTTTAAAAGCCAAGTTTTAATGATCGGGCAGCATACGTTGCCTACAGTTCTCTCTGACATTATCTCAGAAACCCAATTTTAGGGGGTAAGGGGAAGGAATTTTTTGGTGATGAGAATACATTCAAAATAATCACAGTGAATAGCAAAATGGGATTATAATAATTTATGTTTTTATTGTTATTAGGTCTGTGGCCAAATCAGTTTTTCAAAGGGGCACACCGTTGATTTGTTTTACGGAAGAGCCTGATTTTGATACACCGAAATGTCGTCGTGTGGTAGTTTCCATATTTGCACTATTTGTCTTTTTTGGTGTCCCGTTAGTTTCTACATAACTTGCATAT
>JAWPHD010020063.1:0-33282 GCA_037043455.1 Cyrtodaria siliqua | reverse complement strand
AGTTCTTACATGTACTTATTGTAATGTTATTCTGACTCTACACAGATGCTTCTGCATCCGTATAATGTGGGTCCATTGATTGAGTTGCGTTTGGGTGTTGGGAAGGGGGTGTTCACGAATGACCGTTTTACTTTTTTGGGGAGTAGGTGGGATGCTTGTTCACTTATGACCTTTTTACTTTTTTGTATTCAACTTTATTTTTCACCACAGTTCACAATGTTTTCCCACTTTTTGTGGAAATTTTTAATTCTGAGTCAGCTTTTATGCTGATGCAGGATGTTATGTGCACTTTATTTGTAAATCACTTGATATCTTTAGCGGTGTAGGCGTCTCGACTGATTCCGCGGAATTCGTGTTATTAAACATGCTAATAAAACAATTGTCAAACAAGTATACTGAATTTCCGCTATATATCATATATATATATATATCATCTCCGTTCTCTAACCTAATAGCGGATTACAGTAGTCAAACTGGTGCCGTGTTGTACATTGTAGAGGATCGCGAACATAACGGAACCAGTACTCAAGTACATTAATTTATTAGCAGAGCACCACACAGAATACCTGAAGAAATGAAAGCGGACTGGTAGATGCATTCAATGTAAGCTATGCTAGATGATGAATCCGTGTGTATTTGTTTATGTGCTTCCATACGTGCGTGTGGTTATCATTATTTTATGATACATACCCTAGTGGGAAACCTTATAGTGGACACATTGTATAGGAGGGAGACTATGAATACGTAGCGACCGACCCAGCACTTCACCATTAAGAAACCAAAATGGAGGGAGCGTAACGACCGACCGTAGTTTACTTGACCACGGAGGCATAGCGACCGACCGACCGAGGTTTCTTAATGGTGAAGATTTCATAGACTCTATCCGACTTAATGTTTACCATAGGTTTATCGATACTCTCTATATAGGTCAGCTCTAACCTACGAAGAGCGCCTCATGAATAAATGTAGCCAGCATTTGAAATTCTGAGCCAGGTGAGTGGTTTAAACAAGTAAGATAAACGCTAAATACTGTGGACTGTTATCAAGAGTGAGTAAGTCCACTGCTCCTGCTACTATACTGTTTTTAAAATTAAAGAATATATATAATAGCTTCTTAAGACATAAGGATCAATTACAGAGTCAAGATCAAACGTGGTGACCATATTTTGTTACTGCAGTAAAACTCAAATAAAGCGAACACGGTTATAGTGGATTATCGGTTATAGCGAAGTGTTTTCAATTCCCCGTCCAGCTCCTTTATAGCGAATTAAGCACTTTTGCATTACCCACTCAAAGAAATCAGAGTTAGTTACCTTTCATATGGCGAATCGGCCATTTTTGTTTACACTAATTTCGACGTATTTCGGTGTTTTCCGGTAGCAAACGAAAGGTTCGGCGACGTGCGAGTTTTCATGACTGCTACACTAACATACACACTTTGATAAGAGCCTTAGAAATTGAGTTTGAAGGCTTACAATGAGTTTATCGTGTTTAACCTAGATTTGACCAGAACAAGTCAATAAGTAGGTCCCGTCATCAACAGGCAAATTTTCCTCATGTGTACACCGTTTATAAACCTGCTGATGACGAGGTATATTATCATATAACTTACATAATTTGAGAATCCAGGCCTATTGAGACAATATTTATAAACGGCGTTTACCAGGAAGACCGGACCCCAAAACTCGAACGTCGAATTAAGAGTCATAATTCATTTTACGCATATACACGGGTATTAAACTATATTTTTCATCGACAAATATATATACATTATTATATGACCAGAACACCTGGATATAATTTTGATTAACGATTTTGTAATGTATTTGTCGTTGATAAACGGCTAAACGTTATAACATTTAGCGGTTAGTAAATTCTGACGCAGACGCCGCACATTATACGGATGCATACGCCCCCATATTATACGGATGCGGATGTAGACGCCATGCGGATGTAGACGCCCCACATTATACGGATGCAGACGCCCCCACATTAAGCTGATGCAGGCACCCCGCATTACACAGATGCAGACATCCCCACATTATGCGGATGCAGGCACCCCACATTATACGGATGCAGACGCCCCCACATTAAGCTGATGCAGGCACCCCGCATTATACGGATGCAGACCCCCTCACCTCCACATGATGCAGACACCCCAACATTATGCTTATGCAGACACCCCACATTATACGGATGCAGACACCCCAACATTATGCTTATGCAGACACACCACATTATACGGATGCAGACACCCCCACATTATACGAATGCGGACGGCTCACATTAATGCGGATGTAGATGGCCCATATGATACGGATGCAGTCACCCCCACATTATACGAATGCGGACGGCTCACATTAATGCGGATGTAGATGGCCCATATATACGGATGCACTCACCCCGCATTATACGAATGCGGACGGTTCACATTAATGCGGATGTAGATGGCCCATATGATACGGATGCAGTCACCCCCACATTATACGAATGCGGACGGCTCACATTAATGCGGATGTAGATGGCCCATATGATACGGATGCAGTCACCCCCATATTATACGAATGCGGACGGCTCACATTAATGCGGATGTAGATGGCCATATAATACGGATGCAGTCACCTCCACATTATACGAATGCGGACGGCTCACATTAATGCGGATGTAGATGGCCATATAATACGGATGCAGTCATCCCCACATTATACGAATGCGGACGGCTCGCATTAATGCGGATGTAGATGGTCATATAATACGGATGCAGTCAACCCCACATTATACGAATGCGGACGGCTCACATTAATGCGGATGTAGATGGCCCATATGATACATATGCAGACACCCCCACATTATACGAAAGTGGACGGCTCACATTAATGTGGATGTAGATGGCCCATATGATACGGATGCAGTCACCCCCACATTATACGAATGCGGACGGCTCACATTAATGTGGATGTAGATGGCCCATATGATGCGGATGCAGTCACCCCCACATTATACGAATGCGGACGACTCACATTAATGCGGATGAAGATGGCAATATAATACGGATGCAGTCAACCCCACATTATACGAATGCGGACGGCTCACATTAAAGCGGATGTAGATGCGGATGTAGATGGCCCATATGATACGGCTGCAGACACCCTCACATTATACGAATGCGGACGGCTCACATTAATGCGGATGTCGATGGCCCATATGATACGGATGCAGTCACCCCCACATTATACGAATGCGGACGGCTCACATTAATGCGGATGTAGATGGCCCATATGATACGGATGCAGTCACCCCCACATTATACGAATGCGGACGGCTCACATTAATGCGGATGTAGATGGCCCATATGATACGGATGCAGTCACCCCCATATTATACGACGGCTCACATTAATGCGGATGTAGATGGCCATATAATACGGATGCAGTCACCCCCACATTATACGAATGCGGATGGCTCACATTAATGCGGATGTAGATGGCCATATAATACGGATGCAGTCACCCCCACATTATACGAATGCGGACGGCTCACATAAATGCGGATGTAGATGGTCATATAATACGGATGCAGACACCCCCACCGTATACGAATGCGGACGGCTCACATTAATGCGGATGTAGATGGCCATATACTACGGATGCAGTCACTCCCACATTATACGAATGCGGACGGCTCACATTAATGCGGATGTAGATGGCAATATAATACGGATACAGACACCCCCACATTATACGAATGCGGACGGCTCACATTAATGCGGATGTAGATGGCCATATAATACGGATGCAGACACCCCGACATTATACGAATGCGGACGGCTCACATTAATGCGGATGTAGATGGCCATATAATACGGATGCAGACACCCCCACATTATACGAATGCGGACGGCTGACATTAATGCGGATGTAGATGGCCATATAATACGGATGCAGACACCCCCACATTATACGAATGCGAACGGCTCACATATAATGCGGATGTAGATGGCCATATAATACGGATGCAGACACCCCCACATTATACAAATGCGGACGGCTCACATTAATGCGGATGTACATAGCCATATAATACGGATGCAGACACCCCCACATTATACGAATGCGGACGGCTCACATTAATGCGGTTTTAGATGGCCATATAATACGGATGCAGTCACCCCCACATTATACGAATGCGGACGGCTCACATTAATGCGGATGTAGATGGCCATATAATACGGATGCAGTCACCCCCACATTATACGAATGCGGACGGCTCACATTAATGCGGATGTAGATGGCCGTATAATACGGATGCAGTCACCCCCACATTATACGAATGCGGACGGCTCACATTAATGCGGATGCAGATGGCCCATATGATACGGATGCAGACACCCCCACATTATACGAATGCGGACGGCTCACATTAATGTGGATGTAGATGGCCCATATGATACGGATGCAGTCACCCCCACATTATACGAATGCGGACGGCTCACATTAATGCGGATGTAGATGGCCATATAATACGGATGCAGTCACCCCCACATTATACGAATGCGGACGGCTCACATTAATAGGGATGTAGATGGCCATATAATACGGATGCAGTCATCCCCACATTATACGAATGCGGACGGCTCACATTAATGCGGATGTAGATGGCCATATAATACGGATGCAGTCACCCCCACATTATACGAATGCGGACGGCTCACATTAATGCGGATGTAGATGGCCATATAATACGGATGCAGTCACCCCCACATTATACGAACGCGGACGGCTCACATTAATGCGGATGTAGATGGCCATATAATTCGGATGCAGACACCCCCACATTATACGAACGCGGACGGCTCATATTAATGCGGATGTAGATGGCCATATAATACGGATGCAGACACCCCCAAATTATACGAATGCGGACGGCTCACATTAATGCAGATGTAGATGGCCATATAATACGGATGCAGTCACCCCCACATTATACGAATGCGGACGGCTCACATTAATGCGGATGTAGATGGCCATATAATACGGATGCAGACACCCCCACATTATACGAATGCGAACGGCTCACATTAATGCGGATGTAGATGGCCATATAATACGGATGCAGACACCCCCACATTATACGAATGCGGACGGCTCACATTAATGCGGATGCAGATGGCCATATAATACGGATACAGTCACCCCCACATTACACGAATGCGGACGGCTCACATTAATGCGGATGTAGATGGCCCATATGATACGGATGCAGTCACCCCCACATTATACGAATGCGGACGGCTCACATTAATGCGGATGTAGATGGCCATATAATACGGATGCAGTCACCCCCACATTATACGAATGCGGACGGCTCACATTAATGCGGATGTAGATGGCCATATAATACGGATGCAGACACCCCCACATTATACGAATGCGGACGGCTCACATTAATGCGGATGTAGATGGCCATATAATACGGATGCAGTCACCCCCACATTATACGAATGCGGACGGCTCACATTAATTCGGATGTAGATGGCCATATAATACGGATGCAGTCACCCGCACATTATACGAATGCGGACGGCTCACATTAATGCGGATGTAGATGGCCATATAATACGGATGCAGTCACCCCCACATTATACGAATGCGGACGGCTCACATTAATGCGGATGTAGATGGCCATATAATACGGATGCAGTCACCCCCACATTATACGAATGCGGACGGCTCACATTAATGCGGATGTAGATGGCCATATAATACGGATGCAGTCACCGATATAAAGAGGCAGAGCAGAATCTTGAGAATAACACTTTTATTCCGACGAGTTACGCCTTAGCTGGATAGAATATAACTTATTTACGAGTATATGCTAACAATTTAAACTCTGCCTGCGAGGCTGTATCTAATAGTATGTGTGTAGTGGAGTTAAACATTAATGTTAACCAACCGTGTGTTAAAATTTCGAATCTATTAGACAAACCGGGCAAAAGCACCACATTTTCCGCAGAGGTAGTTTTGGTCATATACTTCAATTTAAGAAAGAACTATTTATGGCTTCCACTTCATTTTCAGTCGTTCCTCAAGAATTGGCTGTCTTTTAAGCATCCTTAAAGCTAGTATAAAGAATTGTGATGAGCACAATCTATACATAATGTCTAACAAGAATACTATTTAATGAAAAATATATAGGTTTATTTTTGTTTGATTTTTAAAACAATTCGGGATTTATTAATTATATTTATGTGAAATTAAGTTGGAAAACATTCCTAGATTAATAAAATGTATGCAATATTTCTTTCCTGGGAGACCGCTTATATTAAGATAAGGTAAGTATATTTCATTTATATGCATACTTATCTTAACTATAAAATAACATGCTTCAAATATACTTCAAAAGTTGCTTCCCTTGTTCAAACGATTCCGACAGTAACAGATAAATAGTTCTAACCATTGAATTTATCTATTAACAAAAGTATGTCAAAAACTTCTTTAAATATATACATTACCTGCGCATTTCAATAAAATATAGATAGTTGCGATTATTTATGACTAGCCCTTCATACTTTATAAAAACAAATTCCTGGATCTGTAATAATATCAATGACAAAACAATGTCAGAAAACATTCGTAACGTAGGGTTTTATTTTATTTTATAATATAAGGAAATAAAAGCTAGTTGTTCTGTAATCATACAAGCAGAACTGTTATTTATGCAATCATACAAGCAGTACTGTTATTTATGTAATCATACAAGCAGTACTGTTATTTATGTAATCATAAAAGCAGTAGGATATTGATATTTATTTATGTAATCACAAAAGCAGTACTGGTATTTATGTAATCATACTAGCAGTACCGTTATTTATGTAATCATACTAGCAGTACCGTTATTTATGTAATCATACAAGCAGTACGTTATTTATGTAATCATACTAGCAGTACCGTTATTTATGTAATCATACAAGCAGTACCGTTATTTATGTAATCACATACGCAGTACCGTTATTTATGTAATCACACAAGCAGTACTGGTATTTATGTAATCATACAAGCAGTACCGTTATTTATGTAATCATACAAGTAATACTGTTAGTTATGTAATCATACAAGCAGTACTGTTATTTATGTAATCATACAAGTAGTACTGTTATTTATGTAATCATACAAGCGGTTCTGTTATCTGTTATTTATGTAATCATACAAGTAGT
Source organism: Cyrtodaria siliqua (assembly GCA_037043455.1). Classification (NCBI taxonomy): domain Eukaryota; kingdom Metazoa; phylum Mollusca; class Bivalvia; order Adapedonta; family Hiatellidae; genus Cyrtodaria; species Cyrtodaria siliqua. The sequence goes on along the minus strand of JAWPHD010020063.1, from coordinate 26,069 downwards.
ACGGTTATCTGTTTTTTATGTAATCATACAAGCAGTACTGTTATTTATGTCAACATACAAGTAATACTGTCATTTATAAACTCATACAAGCAGTACTGTTATTTATGTAATCATACAGGTAGTACTGTTATTTATGTAATCATAAAAGCAGTACTGTTATTTATGTAATCATACAAGTAATACTGTTATTTATGTAATCATACACGTAGTACTGTTATTTCTGTAATCATTCAAGCAGTACTGATATTTATGTAATCCTACAAGCAGTACTGTTATTCACGTAAAATGTAGGTCCCCTGGGTGTTACATTTTAAATGAGTTACGAATGAGAAAAACAAAACACAGCTCTTTCAGATAGAAAGAAGAAAACGCATTAGAAACAGATGTACAGGACGCCAGAGGACTTAAATGTTTTTTTTAATAGTTGTGTCTTTTTAACGCACTATATGACTTAAAGGACAAACAAATCGGGACATATTTTAATTATACATAGATAATAGATACTACTATAGATTATGCTCTACACTTAATTAAGTATGGAAAATGGTGTTTGAATGGTACACAGAAGAACACTACTACAGGTATGCTAAGAAGGACAAATGGGTAGGTACGGAGAAAAATATTTTTTCAAGTAACATATCAATGCAAATGGAGGAATCCTTTGTATGTCAAGATTGATCAATTTGTCGAGAGAATGGCTGGATGTCGTTACAGGAAAATAAATACTATGATACGGATTACGGAAGCAATGCCAATCTTAAATATTTTAAATATGAACATGTATATTCAATAAAAATTGAAATCAGAAGTGTAAGGCATGTTTAAAACATTCCACTCGTGAACATCAAGCCTTAAACTTGAAATAACAAAGATATGTTATCAGTGCATAATGCGTAAGTTTGTAATTTAATATTCGAACAAGGAAGTTAGCATGTTAAAAATTTCAATTTACCTCAGATAGTGTATTGCATATGTACGGAAGCCCTTGAGGGACTTATTAGTTATGACTTGTTAGTTATGACTTATTTCTTATTACCTATTTGTTAAGGGTGGGTTAATAAACAAGACGAATATCTCGTTGATAAGTTATTAACTGTATGTTTATTTAGCATACTGACCAATCTATCTTATACTTTCAAAGCTGTAATTAACTTAGAATGCCCCAGCACCGGTGAAGAACACAACACATTCTAAGTGAATTACAGCTTTTAAAGCTTATCAATGAGATATCCGCCATGTTTTCATTAAACCGCCCTTAAAAATAGGTAATAAGAAATACGTAATAAGAAATAAGTCATAACTAATAAGTCATAACTAATAAGTCATAACTAATAAGTCCCTTCATGGCTTCACCCGTACAGTGAAGAAGAATAATGTCAGATTGAGTCAGATCATGAAATCGTGTTTTTCAATGTCGCTTCATGTTACTGTTATAGGCTACCGATGAACACATACAAGATTAAAAATAATAAGAAAACCTGAACAGATCTAGCAATTGAGTATACTGGTATCAGGGTCTCAAACAAAACGTACACTTGAAACGTCACTGACAAACGCTGTTTGTAAATATGTAGAAACGTCAAACTTTTTATGTCCCCAACACTTACGAACATGTATTTTTCCTGTTGAAGCTTTGGAAAACGTTGAAAATACACCCTTGGGCACCGCTGCTGAAGGGTCATTTCATAGTACAGCCATAAGTCTCGCGCAGTCCCCAACAATATCCAACAATTGAAAGAACGCGATTGTACACAGGTAAGAGTTACACATAAACATATATTCCACCTGAATGTTATATGAGTGTAACTGCTGTTGAACTCAATACTAAAATGGTATCTGTGCCCGAAATTCCTATTGATTGAAATACAGGGTCTTATCTAAGAGGAAATGTTAGATGGAACATACGTTAGTTTTCTTTTCAAATCTGCACTTGACAAAAGTAGCAGTGTTTCATGGGCTTAATATCACACTTTCTTACAATCTCAGACAAAAGCATCCCAAATATGCGCGCGTCAACAATTGACTCTCTTCTTTAAGAAAGCTGCTACAGCAGCACTGATCAAACATTATATGCAACAATCTTCACAATACTTCAATCTACGCAATCTAATCTATGACAATTATCTATGGAAAGCCTCGGCTGCCTTCTGCTGGCCTTATGCATTTTGTGCAGTACGCTTTGTAAGTCGTCTTGTTGTGTTGTGCATTCGTAAGTTGTTATGTGCATTTGTTAAGTTGTCTTGTGCATATTCTAAGTTGTTATGTGCATTTAGTATGTTGTTATGTGCATTTTTGAAGTTGTCTTGTGCATTTCGTAAGTTGTTATGTGCATTTCGTAAGTTGTTATGTGCATTTTTAAGTTGTCTTGTGCATATTTTAAGTTGTTATTTGCATTTAGTAAGTCGTAATGAGAATTTTTGAAGTTGTCTTGTGCATTTTCTAAGTTGTTATGTGCACTTCGTAAGTTGTTATGTGCATTTTCTAAGTTGTTATTTGCATTTTTTAAGTTGTCTTGTAATTACATCACATCATTACATTACATTACATTAAAATTACATTACATTACATCACATCACATCACTGCACTGCACTGCACTGCACTGCACGGCACGGCACGCCATGTCAATGCATTATATTACAATTACATTACATTACATTACATTACATTACATCACATCATTACATTACATTACATTACATTACATTACATTACATTACATTACATTACATTACATTACAATTACATTACATTACATTACATTACATTACATTACAATTACATTACATTACAGTACATTACAGTACATCACATCATTACATTACATTACATTACATCGTATCACATCACTACATTGCATTGTATTGCATTGCATTACATTATATTACACATACATTACATTACATTACATTACATTATATTACAGTACAGTACAGTACATTGCATTACATTAAATTACATTACATTACATTGCATTACATCACATCATGACATTACATTACATTACACTGCATTACATTACATTACAGCACATCATTACATTACATTACATAACATTGCATTACGTTACATTACATTACATTGCATTACATTGCATCACATTGCATTACATTGCATTACATTACAATTACATTACATTACATTACATTACATTACATTACATTACATTACATTACATTACATTACATCACATCATTAAATTACATTACATTACATTACATTACATTACATTACATTACATTACATTACATTACATTGCATTGCATTACATCAAATCATTACATTACAAATATATTACATTACATTTTACAATTACATTACATTACATCACATCATTACATTACATTACATTACATTACATTACATTAAAATTACATTACATTACATTACATTACATTACATTACAATACAACACATTACATTACATTACATCATATCACATCATTACATTACATTACATTACATTACATTACAACATTACATTACAACATTGCATTACAACATTACATTACATTACATTACATTACATTGCATTACATTACATCACATCATTGCTTTACATTACATTACAGTACATTACAATTACATTACATTACATAACATTACATTACATTACATTACATTTCATTACATTACATTACATTACATTGCATCACTACATTACAATTAAATTACATTACATTACATTACAACATTAAAGTACATTACATTACATTACATTACATATTTCACGTGCGAAAAGCGACCTAAATGAAATGAAACGACAAAGAAGAAAAACCTCGTCAATATCTATTTTCACAGTTAAGTGTTTTATGTTTGGCGATGGCATGAATGAGTAGGATTATATAAATATTGCATCCCATCGAGGCGAAGACGAGGTTGACATTATTTTTCCGAAGGTTGACAATATCCACTGTCACCCTCACTGGGATGCAATATTTATTTTATTATACCGAACAATGTTTTGATTAAAATTTAAATACATGAAGGGAAAAAAATCCCAAATTCTTTTTATTTATTTTTTTAATTTATATTTGTATACCAGTTTTGATTTAAAGTAACAAATCTGCACGCCACATTTTTTTCTTGTCTTAAGGTTGACATAACTTCAACTGTATTTTAATAAGCGTCCACCGATTTCCAATTGCCAAAGCGTGTCGTTATTGGAAAAACAAAAAACCTATTTTTATACTTCCCGTGACGTCACACTCATGTAACAGTAAAAATTGTTTACCGGTGAATTTTAAAAACTGCTTCACGCTATGGGTATGGGCAATTTATACAGGAGTGTAAACGTGAGGTATAATAAATTAAATTGTTTACAATCCGATTGCATAGGGAAATAAGATTACACCGGGAAGTTTATTGGGTACGAATATTTGAATTGTTATGTTTATTTTTACTTAAAGGGAGTACATCAGGCTTTTCATGGGGGTCTAGGTGTCCGACTTAAAATTGACAAATATTGATATTTTCTATTCTACTTGGCCAAAACATAATGAATGAGCCTAAAAAGTATCCCTTATTTGCAAAGAAACTCATTCTGCACAGTAATACGTGCTATCCTAGGTGACGCACCAGGGTTAATTTCAGCATTTTACGTCCGATTCCGTTCTAGCTATATGGAGTTTTCAAAGTTTACACATTAACAAAATGGTTCTAACATCATATTTTGATTGATATAAGTGTTTTATCATGAACTGGAACAATTTTATAATTTAAGATGTTTCTAGAAAAATCAGGCTGATGTACCACCTTTAAAATATGTTTCCTTATTGATCTTTAACTTGGTATAGTTCTTTAAGTTGATACCCTGTTTTAAAATGCGGATATAAATTGATTTAAACCAGAGATAAAGATGTAGAGATTGGACACTTACTCAAATCTCATATAATCTCGTATGACACAATGTTAAACTGAAAAATCTCGTTCGTCATTGTCTCTACTTATATTTAATACAGAAATAATGTAATAAAATCGTTGCACACAGGATATTATTCTCTGTAATTTGAGACCAATTGCAGACTAAAGGACACATTTTATAGTTATAATATTCTGCAAAGTTGCAACAATAACAGGAAGTAGCATATAAAAAATTATATGCCATAGTGAGACTTTTCAAATAATGTAGTTGTTTTTTTACATTTTTCGTAAATAAAGACATATTTTGAAAATACCATTGCATTCAAAATAGCATTTTCTTTAATTTGATACCACTTGCAGACCTTTAGTTAAATAACTGTCAGTTTCTGTACAGTTACAGATGTGAAATGTCGAGTATTTATTATCGGAAATAGTAAGTAGCTAATCTTTACTGTTTGGATTTCTTTTTAACCACAATGCAACAATACTAGCACTGACACCTCATAATAGTATTTTATTTAATGAAGGTGGAATCACACTTATGATTTTTTTTTTGAAACTGCATATGCGGAAATTTATACCAAATTAAAATTTAACCTTTTCTGAATGTGGAACTGAATTTATTGTTTTGATAATCAGTAAGGCGTTTAAGATATGACGTCGTAAAGAATGCATGGTTCGTCACTTTTGACGCCGTTTTACAGACACCTATTTTTCCAGAAGGTTTGCATAATTTTATTTATACTGGTGCCAGTTCAACGAAATTTTGAGAAAATATTATATTTTGTTAAAGCGATTGTCTGATATAAAAAAAAAGTTCAGCTGTAAACTTGTTCGAAAACTACACAGAAAATTAGTGTTTTTGAAATTTCTCTTTTTCTCAAAAGAAATATGTTTGATGCAAAATACTGAAAAAAACGTATCCGAAAAAATATATCGATTTTTTGATATGTTATTTAATAACTTCAGTTAAATCGATTCGTAGTAGGAGAAATATATCGAGTCCATTTTATGGCTATTAACGTTTTACTAAATACAACCAATTCACAAAAATACCTCATTTTCTTGCGCCATGCGAACAGACGTCTGCATGCATTTTAAGTTAAATGTGTACGAATTCCCTGAAATGGTAGTTTGTAATGAAAAACAACAAAAAAAAAAACTAATACAACAACAAACAAAAAACACTATGGCAGGTATGGCAGTATTGTTTTTTCTTTGTACAGGTTATGCATTATTTTCTGAATAAAGAATAGATTCATGTTGATCCGCGAAAAAATATATGAATTCAAACTCTATAAATAATATCACTGAAAGTTTGCCATAAATGATTTATTAAAAGTCCCAACTGGTAAATGCGCAAATCATACGCCACCGGTGTTATGCTATAATAAGTTTGAGCGCCCAAAATGTACAAACTCAAACTGAGTTGTCATGTTGTTTCCATCGTATTTCATTTTGCAACAATGTATCAAAATCGAAAATCGCAGTTCTACCTGACTATAATTACAATATGTCACAATACAATTTCTGCCTTGAAAAATGAAAAATACTGAGTTTTCCCTAAACTCCCGATGAAGCGGAAACGTTCAAAACAAAAGCTGGTAAAGATACCGTTCTTTCCCTACAACCAATTTTCATCGTTTATGATGAACAGTGACACATTCTATGATGAAATGCATGCATTACAATACTTTAAATCGAACGTATCTTGCGTAACTAGAGGAAATATGACCAACATTGCCTGATGGTGGTAGAATTGCGGCTTCGGTGCAAGATTTGAGCTAATGAAAATATATATCTAAATTTGAGGCTTCGGTGCAAGATTCAAGCCAATGAAATATCTATCTCTACATCCTGCAACTGTCCCATTGAAGTATTATGTGCAGATGTGCGCGTTTGTGCAGATTTAGTAAAATAGTAAAAGTATGACAGTACGACAAACAGTCATGATACGTGATAAGTAAATATGTTAGGTGTTAAGTAAGTCTTTTTAAAGACATGTTTAAAAACTTGATAAAATCAGTGTTTCTCATTAGTCTCAGGGTTTAAGCGGAGCATGTCAGGAAGCGCAAGTACATCATTGCGTAATTTGTATCACAGGACAATTGTCAAATGAAATTAGAACAATTAATAGTTGGCTGTTGTATGAATTTGACGATATGAAAAAGGATGCATATGGAGTGTCATTCTCATGGTATGCTCAATATACGCTGAACAACGGAATTAAACCATGGGCAATTCTTAAAAAAGAAAAATAATAATAAACAAACATCAGTAAGACGCGCATCTGAACGTATTTTCGAGAGACCCACAAGCAAAAGCACATACTCCAGCTGTGGCCTTCCGGTGGTTTTCTAATGTCTGGGCTCTGATTTTGTAAATTTCGCGCGTTCAAATCCATCTTCGGAAGTTCGTCATTTTAACATAGCACCGGCGGCGTATGATTTGCGCTTTTACCAGTCGTGAACATGGCTGCGGCAAGGGTCCGTAATCTAGATGATTAATAAAGTGAAAAAAAATCGAGATTTTCTTGTTTACATCAATTTGATAAGAAACAAGATGGAAATGGTAATGGAGACGATAACTTCAATATAGTTGGTCGACTGATTATTGATTTAACTGTTTTTGACAAACGGTTTGATTATGGATGTAATGCATGCAGCGCGACTTTAAGATTTGAAAACGTGTTCAAAGAAACAAAATGAGACTTGGTAGTAGTTTTCATTTTAAATGTGGACAGTATCATAACTAGAAAGAATCAAGGGAATGAAAATTATCCAAATAGAAAAATATCTGCGGTCAATGTAAAAACTGCTCTCGGTAAGGCTCTAAACTGAAATACTCACTCGAAATACTAGTCTTATTATTTATCAGGTTTATTATACAGTGTTTTAAATCAATTATTAAATATTAGAAGTTTTGAATTAAGTTTATACCTACATGGGCGTAACCAGGATTTTTTAGGCTAAACGCGTACAATGTTTTTAGTTGAGAGTCACAGACGTGAATGTGCTAGTGGGGTATGGAGGTATGCCCAACCGCCACTACCGATTTTTTAATGCAAGGTTGATTTTCAACTTGCATTCATAGCCATTGCTTTTGGCGCCTCCTCATCGCCATCTGGATAATCTACACATTTTCTCATAAATCGACGCTTCAAGTCGTACATGTATGCTGATCTATGCTAGACGAGCTTTTTGCAAGGTTTTCTCATCAAGGAAAAAACACGATGTGACGTCAAGCGCACTTCGCTTGACAGCGACTATAGATTCTCGCAAAGAGCCGATTCAGTCCAATTAAACGAGATTTCCGGGGAAAGAGTTGTTTCAATAAATTTATTATGTATAATTGTATATAGTAACAACATTTTCAAAAGGGTTTTAGTAATTCATGATGTCAGTGTATTATTATTAATGATAAGATGAAATAAAGAAACATGCTTAGACACCACTAGTTTGTTATGCTGTTGGAATATAGTATATATAAATATCTTGTTATCGTTATACGGGTAAAACACGAGCGCCGTGTGTGCATGACTATAGATAACATGTACACGAAGACTATTAAGTAAAAAAGTAAAACAAATTGAAAGAAAAATAAAACCATGGCTTATACTAACGAAAGAAAATCCATCATCACCCAAAAAATGGTGGGTATTTTTGTTTTTAATGGTGGCCGCCATCTTTAAAAACTAATTCGGCCTCGAGAATCGACAAGAAGATGCAATTGTAATTAATTATTCCTCGTTATTATTTTGTTTATAGTTTAAAAAATTAGCAGATACAAATTCCGATAGTTTATGAGAAGATTAATTGATTAAACACAAAATTGAAAAATTATTTTACGAACGCTACACAAATCGTCGGTCAATAGTCTTTAGACGATCATTATTATAACGTCATTATAAAACGCTTTGTAGAGTTGGACTGCGAAAAATATGGTGACACAGATTATGGCCGTTTCATGCTCTGTACGTTTCGTACCAATCGTGGTACGAAATCTGTACGTTTCGTACCAATTGTGGTACGTAACGTACTCTGGCGTACCCGTTTTATCAATATTTTTTTTGAAGGATCCTGGTTTAATGAAGTCATAGAATTATTAGGTCCTTTGAGAAGACCAAAATTGCTTCTAACCTGTTGTTTACTTTGAAATATTTGAAGAACGAGTTTGAGTGTTTTTTTAATGTATGTACGCTTGATTTATTTTGATTTATTTTTTAGAGAAATAGGCTATGAACCAGAACTCCTGAATCACTTTAATATCTTTTTATTTATCTGTCTGTCTTTCTTTCTTTTTTCCTTTGCTTTCTTTATTTTCTCTCTATCTTTATTGTTTCTCTTTTTCTAAAATGCCTTCCACAATTTTGAATGGCCCGAGTTAAACTTTAAACTCTATTGTAATAGTTTTAGCTTCTTCAAAACCATACTATCACAAATAACTCAGTTTCATTTGAACACGGTTCAGGTTCAGTTTAGCGGTTTTTACAGGAATTAATTCATGCATACAGCAGAATTTCCTCAATCTGTTACTTTCTTTAATAGGAAAGTTGTATCAATGAGATGTGTAGCTTTTAATCCGGGACCATTTATTAAAAATATAAAAAAATATGTAATACCAAAACACATTTCGGTGCTATTCTTTTAATAAAACTTTACCTATATGATTTTTTTTTTGGGCGTATATGTCATATAAAATACAAGTCTTACATATCACAGAAAATAAAATGTAGACTAATATTAAGCATAGGAGGTAAAACGTCTAAATTAAAAATGAAAGGAAAATATCTATTTAGTTTCTGATTTAAATTTACTTTTAACTGGATGACAAAATTTCTGCATTTATTGTCCTGTAAGTAAGTAAATATTTTATTAAAGTGACATGTGTACATGTACCATAATATACAATAATAGAAATTTAAACACAACACCCGGCCCAATGGACCTATAAGTCACCTATACAATACAAGTAATATAATTTTCACGTGAAATTATGTTGGCATTTTAAACATTATCAATTAATAAATAAAACATGTTAAACTTTTGCATAATATTATATTGATTGGAATGATATCAGTTATATAATGCATTTCTTCTTCTCATATAAGCTTTAACAATGTATTTAGCTACTTTTCTTGGAACGTTTCTGACAAGATATATAAGTTTATCCACATCATTTAATATATTAAACTGTCTATTTGAAAACTGATCTTTAAAAACGTCTGCTCTTACATCATTGTAAAATGTACACTGAAGTAAAAAATGTCTTTCATCTTCAATCTGTATTAGATTGCAAAATGAACAAAGTCTTTGCTCCGGAGGCTCGCCAACGTATCGTCCTGTTTCTACTCTTAACGGTAAAATACCACATCTAAATTGTGCTAACAGTGAACGTTCTCGTTTGTTTAAATTTAACAATACATATTGTTCAGTTTCAAAATTGTCTTTAAAAGTTGTATACGTCCTTAATTTAGATACCTTTGTTATATCTGCCTTCCATATACTTGAGTAGTACTCATTTATCTTATCCTTAACAGTGTCAATATGTATAACAGTTTTGTTTTCAAAATGATTATTCAGATTCAAATTAGACATAACTGTTTCTAAATCACTACACCAATTATTTCGACATTTATTATAGTCCATATTAAAGATGCGTTTAGTAAGCCTATTGTCGTCGAACAATATCAGTCTATTCCAGTAACGGATCATCGATACCCAGCGTCGATAATTACTAGGTAGCCATCCTGTATCAGCAGTAATCGCGAGTTTCGGCGCAAATCTATGCACGCCCAGGAAGTACCGTATAGCTCGATTCTGCACGTTGTCAATTGTCTGGTAATGTTTGTACCCCCATACAGACGAACAATAGTCTAAGATTGGTACAACACAAGATTCAAATAGTTTTTGATATGATTTATATCCAAAGTCTTTATAGTTGTGTATCTTTGATATGATTTTACCTAATGCACGACCTGGACCCTTGGCTAGAGCATCACAATGAAATGAAAAATTATTTTTATCATGAAAGATAACACCCAGATACTTGTATCTATCAACTGTTTCCAGAATATTATCACCAATCTTAAATCTATGGTTTGATTGAGCAACTCGATGTTTCCTGAAGTGCATACACTTACTTTTGTCTGTGTTTATAAGTACTCGCCATTTCTTACACCAATTGTGGAGCGTATCTAACATAGTTTGTAATTTTTCCTCAGAATCGGCTACTAGACATATGTCGTCCGCATATAGGAGCAGAGATAATTTACTATTGTCAATATCTATGCCAAGGTCAAGGTCATTAATTTCCTTGACAAGGTCATTCGCAAAGATGGAGAACAACGTTGGTGACAAGTTATCTCCCTGCTTCACACCGGTATTGCAAGAGAACCACTCAGTCAGTTTATTATTAATGCGAATACACGACGAAGATTGAGCGTAAATACTTCGTATCGAGTTGTACATTTTTCCATCTATATTATTTAATAATAACTTGTAAAGCATCATATCTCTGTCGATAAAGTCAAAACATTTGCGCAGGTCAATAAATGCTGTGAAAACGGAGTCATTATTTCGTATTAAACTATTAAGAGTAAACACGTGGTCCTCACATGATCTATTTGCCCTAAAGCCATTCTGTTCATCCGCGAGAATATTGTTTCGCTCTAAGTACTTGGTGATCCGTTTGTTCATAAATGAACTATAAAGTTTACTTACACACGATAATAGACTTATGCCTCTGTAGTTCATTGGTATGCGTTTATCCGTGGTGCAATCCTTTAATATGGGGCAAATTATAGATTTTCGCCATAATGACGGAATTATACTCGTGTCGAATACTAGCTGAAATAATTGCTGTAACACTGCAATCACCGGAGGGTTTTTCAATACACAATAAGGGATTTCGTCGTAACCGCTAGCCGATCGAGATTTCGCGTGCATAACAATTTGTGTGACCTCATCCATGTCAATATTGCGATTAAGACATTCATTCGGAACATATAAAGGGTCATTCATATTATTTTCTATCAAACGTTTGTGTATTTTGGCTTGGGTATAATGAGTTTCATCAAAGTTATCGTCATTTGAGCAAGTATATAAATTCTCGAAGTCCATTTTCCATCTCTCAAAAACCACATTTTCGTTATTTGATGGAATTCCGTTAGAATCAATTATTTCAATTGGTATAGATCTGTCAGTTCGCGGTCCTAGATTTTTTATTTATCCCAGAAGTCATTTGGGTTATTGGACGACATGTCCTCAATATCATAAGCGATCGACTGTCTGTACGCGCGTTCTGTCTGCCTCAAAACTTTGTCAAATATATTCCTGGCTTCAATATAATTCCTACGTAATGCCGTTTTAACATGTCTATTTCCGGTACATCGTACGAAATCGCGTTCTTTGTGTCGCATTATATTCCATAGTTCTGATAATGTTTGGTTCCAATATGTTTTTTTGGTTTTCAGTCTTTTATTTATACGAGCTGAGGTGCAATACCTTGGAATATTATCGTTCATTTCCGTTATAATGACGTCACACAGTTTATCATAAATACAGTCAATGTCTTGTTGAGATTCCCTACATCTTTCAATTCGTGAAATTATATTTAATATGGCTAGTCTTGACAACTGGTTATCCATAAAAGTTTCTGGAATTTGATGTAATTTAAAACGCGAGGGTTTGAATCCTGGATAATTTGACGGATCATTTTCGATATGACATTCTGATAAACTAAACTCGGTCAATAGGACGCAGTGATCGGGTAATCTTGATCGCTCCCCTAGTAATCCGTGCAAATTATGATTGTCAACAATAGACTGAACGGTGATCGTCTCGAAATTTAAACATTTTTTAAAACAGTCATGAGGAACACAAATATAGTCCACTACAGCTTTACCTTTACGTGATATTGAGGTGAAGTTGTCATTGTTCGGCGCCCCTTGAGGGCGCCGGACATACTGTGGTAGTACTTTGACCTTAGGCAGTACTTTGACCTTAGCCATGGGGAATCAAAAGGACTGATAGTTGAGTATGTTTGGATTGTAATTAAAAATGTTTAAATGGCATTTAAAGCATGCTATAAAACGCACCAGAATAAGATATAAAACACAGGAGATAAAACTGCTTAGCGATTTCTTGAATTTCTGTAAGAAATGATGCACCAATAATTCAAAAATTATACAAAATCATTTCATTAAAACGATGTCTCCCTGTATTTTGACTGAAAACGAGGCAAATGCGTAATACGAATTTTAGAAAAATTAACGAAATTTATCGATCGTAATATCTGCGTTTCAAATGTTTTCACATTGTTCTCGTTTTTAAATCGTTTTGATTAATCATTATTGCCAAATTACATTAAATGTTGCTAAGAAATGAGAAAATACTAATTTAAACAATATTTTATTCAAGTACTGAATGGGATTGGACAACAGGCAATGCCTATGTAAGACCTCTCCCGTATCAAGGTACATATAAACAATACATTCATATCAAACATAACATAAAATGTGGAATTGTAGTACAGTTTGCATATATTGGTTTGACAATTAAGTTAGAATCTTTGAAACATGTGTACCGTGATTGTTTATTATTAACACGTTATATTGTCAGAAAGAATTTAATGAGAAAAAAAAAAAGAATAAATAGAAAGAAAATCATCCTGGAAACCAATACGAAATATATATAAAAATGTACCGATTATTACAAAATATAATGGTTTAAGTATGAGTTTCTGTAACCAATAGTTAATTTTGGAATTTAAGATAACTGAGAACAAAACAAACAAGTAAAAAAAATAAAAATTAGAATAAAAAGGAAGAAAGATGACAAAATATAAACAAAAATCTAGCATTGTGACAAAACATATCTGAAAATACAATAGTATATACATACATGTACACATTCATGCACATACCTATGTACACATACATATAGATACATACATGTACATGCACCTATAATTCTACGAAAATCTCCTGGTACACTTGATGTATTTGTGGACGATAAGTACAATTTCTGAGTTCGTAGTATCGTCTAGATTGGAACTGCCATTCAGTATCAAGTCAATGTTGATATGCGTGACATCAACAAGATTGGCTAGGGTATCAAGTAAGTCATTTCTGAATTGGTTATACAGTGGACAGTTGAAAAAGAAATGAGTATTGTCCTCACATGGATTGCCACATTTCGGACATACTGCTGAATCTGTCAAGAAGTGGTCAAATAAATGCTTATTTAGGTTACTTGAGTTATTTCTTAATTGACAGTGGATGATGTTATAATTCCTATTTCCTATATTATAGTGATATGGACTGTTAGTCCTATGTTCAATAGCCTTAAGTTTATGCTTAAATTGTTCAACAGATTGTGCATTTTTAGCGTCTAAAGGTAAAGCATTCCACAATTTAATTGTACTCGGTAGAAAGCTGTTATAATATGATGTTGTACGACAAAGAGGGAGACGTAAGTTTAATCCTGAAGTTCGAAGGTTATAATTATTGTTTACAGGTAAGTATGGCTGGATTAAATTATACATGTAATCCGGACTTATGCCATAAATTATTTTGTAAATAGTTACAAGTTTATGATCTTTTCTTCTTTTTATTAATGTTTCTAAGTTCAATTCATTATATAAGTATGATCTAGAGGAATTGCACCTCAGGCCTGTTATTATTCGTGCTGCTTCAACTTGGACGCTCTCTAATAGATCAGATTCTCCCTGTGTACAGTTATCCCATACGGAATCGCCATATTCCAGTATGGGTCTTATAAAGGCGATATATATTTTCAATAGAGAATGTCTGTCAAGTTTGTACTTAAGCATTCTTAGAATGTTTAATCGTGCACATGCTTTTTCGTATATATTTTCTATATGATGCGACCAAGTTGCATTGGACTGAATTGTTAATCCAAGGTGGCAATGTAACTCCACGTCTTGTACTATATCTTTATCAAAGTAGACTGGTGGGTGGTTATAGTTTCTTCTAGTGCAGACAAGGCTTTTGGTTTTTTGGGGGTTAAATGTAACAGCCCATTTTTTTGACCATTCAGATATTTTGCAAAGATCATTTGTAAGAGAGTTGGCACATTCTACTGGGTTTTTATCAACGACAACAAAAAGAGAAGTGTCATCAGCAAATAACCGTACATCATTCAATAAGTCATCTGTGATGTCATTTATATAAAGCAAAAATAGAAACGGACCTAAAACAGAGCCTTGCGGAACACCTGCATCTATAGTACTGAAGCTTGAAGAGAATCCATCTAGGACTACTTTTTGCTGCCTATCAGAGAGATAGCTACGTATCCAGTTACATAATAAATCATTGATACCATATTTAGCTAATTTAAAAAGCAATCCAGCATGCCATACTTTGTCAAATGCTTTAGCAATATCGCAAAATATAAATCGTACATCTTTCCCAGTGTCGAGGTTGCTTATTATGTTATTATATATTTCTATGAGCTGATTTACTGTAGAGTCTCTAGGTTGAAAGCCTGCCTGGTATTTGCACAGAAGGTTATTCGTTTTGATATAGTTGAACAAGTGTTTAAATACGATTTTTTCCATCAATTTGCAAATAATACTGGTAATGGATATGGGCCTATAATTGCCCGGCATGTCAGGTTCTCCCTTGCCCTTAAAAATAGGAGTTACATTCGCCTGTTTCCATTGGTATGGTACTTTTCTAGTGGACAATGACAGATTAAAAAGTCGCGTCAATGGAGCAGCGATGCTATTTATAACTAATTTTAACACCTTTGGGCTAATCATATCTGGGCCTGGAGGTTTCGATAATTTCAAGATTTTCAATTGATCAATTACTTCCGTTTCATTTATAATAAAGTCATTCATTTTAATGTCAGTGCGATTATGAAAAGTAGGTAATTCCGGTTCATGTTCAATATGAGATGTTGCAGAAAAGAAAGCATTCAATGCGTTTGCTTTTTCTACTGGATGTATTAAAATACGACCGTTATTTTTTATTGGAAAGTTTGGTTGAGTTACTTTGTTCAATTTAGAGATCGATTTTGCTATATGCCACCATTTACCCGGGGGGATTGATTTATCAGTTAACTGGGATGTAAGTTTAGTCTTGTATGATTCCTTAGATTCGCGGATTAAAGCAATTACCTCATTTCTAAGTTGCCTAAACATTGACCAATGTAACGGATTGTTTGAAGACTTAGCTTTCTTGTGCATTCTGTTTCGCTGTCGCATTTTAAAGCGTATATTATTGTTCATAAACGGTTTATCATTGGGACGTATAACAACAGTCTTTGTAGGTACATGACGTGTTACACAATCATTAAAAGTATTGCAAAAATTAGAGTATACTGCGTTTATATCATCACAGTTAAATACGTCATCTTCCCAGTTAGTATTCTGTATATCCGTATTAAGACCATTTATGTCAGTGGCATCATAATTTCTAATAACCCGTTTGTAGGCTAGTCTTTTAAATGTCTGAAAGCTAATTTCAACAGACACAGGAGAGTGTGTGCTGCATATTGGTGTATGTACATTCACGTGTTTAGTTAGCGATGTATTATTCGTAATAAATAGATCAATGCACGTTCCCGGCGTCACAGTAAAGTTGGTTGGCTCGTTAATAATATTTGTCATATTTAATCTTTGTAACAATAGTTTAAATCTGTTAGACGAATTTGATAAGACGTCGATATTAAAATCCCCTGTCACAAATACTGGGATATTATTATTCAATGATTGGGATATACTGTCATATAACAAATCCAATAGGTGTACCTGAGAGTTTGGCGGTCGATAGAACGCGCCAACTAAAAATTTACTGTTATCGTTACACATTACTTCCAGCCATAACAGTTCAAGATTATCATTCATAAGATCCCTCCTAACGGAACAGTGAAGATTATCTTTAGCATAAATTAGTACACCACCGCCGTGAAAATACGATGATATATCGGAAAGTTTTGGCATTTAAATTTCATTTACGGGAAATCGCTAATTTTGTAATGCTTCATTTTGACTGTCAAATGCAGACAAATGTATTGAAAACGAAAGTAGATTTATGAGCGCAGACTCGGAATCAAAAATATTCAAAATTATGTGACTTCCAGTCGAAATGGTGTTATGAAAAGGGTGTAATAGATTTGTTTGAACCCATCCCCCTTTACTTTTGAAAATCCCCCCACATTTTTAGAGGAAGGGGGGAAAATCCCCCCTGCTTTTTAGATCCTAGATTGGACACTGCATTTTATATTGTTTTCTAAGCTGAACTGGCTTGTGCAAGATCAGCTTTACCATAGGCTGTCATCCATCTGTCTTCTCAGTAACCAACACTGATATTTGCATGAAACATTATGTTAAGCATCTTAGCATTGACCTTTCAAGTTTGTTCAAATTGGGTTGATCATGTCATTTACTAAGTTATAAAATTACCTTATGTATAACCTTACCCTTACCAAACATATAGGCTTCTGGCGACTATTTGCTGCAACTTTGCGGCAAACATTGCTGCAAAGCTGCGGCGAACAAGTTTGCGGCGATGTTGCGGTACACTTTTATCATGTAAATGTGGTCTGCGGCAAAGTTGCAGCGAACAAATATGCAAATGAGGTTCTGGTGATGTTCCGGCGATGTTCACCGCAACTTTGCCGCAGACCTCATTTGCATGGTAAAAGTGTGCGGCAACTTTGCAGCAAACTTCATTTGCATAATGCTTTTAGCTGTAATCTTCTGGCGATGTTCGCTGCAACTTTGCAGCAAACTTCATTTGCATAAAATGTTTCTCTGCACTGTTCTGGCGATGCTTGTGGTGATGTTCGCTGCAAAGTTGCGGCAATGTTCGCCAACACATCGCGGCAAAGTTCTTCAAAATAAATAAGGACTGAAATTATGAAATGGAACAATAGTGCGCTGTTTTAAAAAAACATATTTAGATCAAAAACATGATTTTTTTTCACTATTTAACATGGACTGCACCAAATTTAAATAAATGGAAACGATTTAAATAAATCTACACTAAATAAATTCTCTCGATTTAAAGTATATCCTTACGGTTTGTTATGGGGTGTTGCGGGTGTCCGACCAAAGTTGACATTTCAAAATGTCTCGTAAGGGTCCCATGCCTAGTTAGGAAATTCCTCACGGGTGTATGTCTCACGCCCAGTGTTTTACATGTGCTCATGGCGATGTCGACCGCTGTCATTTCTACTTTACTCCCATTTTCATGGAGATGTCGGCCGCTGTCATTTCTGCATTACTCCCATTTTCATGGAGATGTTGACCGCTGTCATTTCTGCATTACTCCCATTTTATGGAGATGTCGACCTCTGTCATTCATGCATTACTCTCATTTTATGGAGATGTCGACCGCTGTCATTTCTGCATTACTCCCATTATCATGGCGATGTCGACTGCTGTCATTTCTGCATTACTCCTATTTTCATGGAGATGTCGACCGCTGTCAATTCTGCATTACACTCATTTTCATTGAGATGTCGACCGCTGTCATTTCTGTATTACTCCCATTTTATGGAGATGTCGACCGCTGTCATTTCTGCATTACACCGATTGTCGTGGAGATGTCGGTCGCTGTCATTTCTGCATTACTCCCATTTTATGGAGATGTCGACCGCTGTCATTTCTGCATTACTCTCATTTTCATGGAGACGTCGAGCACTGTCATTTCTGCATGACTCCCATTTTTATGGAGATGTCGAGCGCTGTCATTGCGCATTACTCTCACTTTTACAGAGATGTCGACCGTTGTTATTCCTGCAATACAGTCATTTCATAGAGATGTTGAGCTCTGTCATTTCTACATTACTCTCATTTTTATGGAGATGTCGAGCGCTGTCATTTCTGCATTATTCCCATTATCATGGAGATGTCGAGCGGTCATTTCTGCATTACTACCATTATCATGGAGATGTCGAGCGGTGTCATTTTCATGGAGATGTCGAGAGCTGTCATTTCTGCATTACTCTCATTTTCAAGGAGATGTCGAGTGCTGTCATTTCTGCATTACTCCCATTATCATGGAGATGTCGAGCGCTGTCATTTCTGCATCACTCCCATTTTTATGGAGATGTCAAGCGCTGTCATTGCGCATTACTCTCACTTTTACAGAGATTTTGAGTGCTGTTATTCCTGCATTATCTCCTTTTCATAGAGATGTCGACCGCAGTCATTTCTGCATTTCTCTCATGTTTATGGAGATGTCGAGCGCGGTCATTTCTGCATTACTCCCATTTTCATGGAAATGTCGAACATCATCCTAACTGTAGCAGTCCAATAGGCACTTGGTGCCTGGATATCTTAGAATCAGCACCAGACCCTTAGGACAGACCGACAAACATAAATATAAACATTTACCAATTTTCTTTTTAAAATTTCAATAATCTCAGTTAAATTTTTACCTGTCCATGTGCTTGAATACCCATTTTATTAAATTGTTTTCTTCCTGTGCCAATTTTTTTTATAAAACTGTATATTTTTGTGTGTTTTTTTTGAGTTTTTTTTACGGGTATAAATAAAAATATCATGATCATATTCACAAGTGCTATTAAATAGCAGATTCATTTCAAATTACAACTGAAAAAGTCGGCATTACCACTGTTAGTAGCGCACTGGGCTTTGAATCCAGAGGTCAGTTGGATCCTCAGACAGTACCATGTTGTCTTTAAACATGACACTATTTCTATAGCGTACACCCTTTATAATGATTGACATGCAACATTGTGTCTTATTGTCCCTCGTCTCCAGCCACTAATTCAAATGAGTAGATTATCAGTTACCTGTATAGATGGTTCATGTGATACAGTACTAGGTTTAATAACAAAACAAAAACAATTAGTCTAAAACTGATCGTCTGTTGGCCCTTCATGGCATAAAAACGACGTTAAAAATTCAAACAGATATGTGAAGTGCATTGTCCATTATTTCTTGGCTTACTTAGCTTTCTCTCCAAATGTTTCAACAACGACTTTGTAATCACTCGGCATTCATCACCTTATCTTTCCATAAACTATTTATTTAAACCTAATGCAGTCAATTCATTCAACCCATTTGAAGGAAAGTCCTGCAACGAAACCGTTTGGAAAATTGTCTGAATGACCTAGTTAATTCAAAATACATTTAACCAAGTCAACATAGCAACGTTTGTTAATATTATGTCCATGACCACTAAATATACCAAGGTTTAGTACTGATGATAAGATAGTTAAAATAACTGATAAACACGTGTACTGTTATTTAATAACGTATGTTTTAATTCTTCAAAATTTTGGCGCCGAATTGATGCTTTGCATCAAGTTTTTCTTGTTATTACTGTTAAATCTCCCGTTAAGCACGCAGCACTTTGACTCATTCAAAAAGTCTAATAACTCATGTCCGTGTTGATTGACTGATTTATCGATTATGGTCCGTTTCGGTATTGTGTCGATATCATTAATTATGTCCGATAATGATCCAATACGGGAATTAAAGTCTGCCGCAATAAAGATACTGTCAGAATCACAGTTCATATACACTTGAGCGAGTAGATGAGAGTAGAAGCCTTGGGCGTCACGACCTCGAGTAGAGTTTTCTGGGGGTAGATAGCAAAAATATACCACAAAAACATATTCCGAAGTTTTATGCACAAATTGAATACCTAATATTCCATCATAAGTTTTATCAATTATGTGTATATCAAAATTTTCACAAACGCGACTATGAACTAAAATTGAAACACCACCAGACGGTTTAGGAGCGTTTCTATGTATTTCGATACGATTGAATCCATACCAAGTATAGTCAGGCACATTAATAACAGATTGATTAGCAAGGTTGTTTCACATATAGAGATAATATCTGCATTTAAGGATGTAACTGTGAATTATTCAATAGGTTATTTTGCACCAATATTATCATCATTTCGTTGTATCCCTAGAAGTGCCGAACTTATTTGATGATTACTTTTTTAAAAAAAAATCAAAAACAATCACACAATCCATACGGCCAGTAACCTTTTTTTTTATGAAAGGTGTTATGCTCTAGTCAAGTGATACATTGCACCAAATCATTTCACTGCATAAATATATGCTTACTATGATATAACCTCAAGCCAGACAATTTTTAAAATAATCTAAAATCCATCAGCTTAGACAATTGAATTTAAAAAGAGTAGAATGATGCTTTACTACCGATGATTCTATCGACGATAAGACACTGTAGCATATCAAATTTGGTTTGAGCTAGCTAAATTATGTATAAGTTACAAACTACGGAAGTTTACACATTTCGCAAAAACATGGACCCCATTGGAAATAAACCTTAGCCTTTCTAGGGCCATCCATACATGGTTTAAAGAACATGACTTTTTTATTATAAATATGTACGTATTTAAAAAAAAAATTAAACAAAAGTGTGCTCTTAAAACATAAATTTAAATTTTAAATATTGTAAAATACAATATATTAAAACATAACCTTAATTTAAATTTTGACTGTACTTGTTGACATTACTTTTGAAATTGTATGTGTAATGTGTGTGATCTTTAACCGAAATAAATATTATTAGCCTACAGGCTATACGATACTGTACAAGTTCTACCGAGATGACTAGAGTGTTTGCCCGTTTCTTAGGTAGTACCTATATTCATATTATCTTCTGTATTTAAGATCGGATTTGATCAAAACTTTCATAGATTGTAGAGTTTAGGGTCTAGTTGTGCAAGAACGTTAACGTCAATGACGTCACAATGTCTCAGTCAACTCTGACAGTTTTAACAACATGACGTCATCCACAATAGCCACACCGCTGACCGTTGTGACGTTATGGCGTCATCCAGTTTAAAAAGCCCGTGTTTGATCAGGTTCGGATCAAAATCTATTAATTCATAACAAGTGTCAAGCTCCAGATTATCTGAGTTTATTCATAACAAGTGTCAAGCTCCAGATTATCAGTATTCATTCATAACAAGTATCAAGCTCCAGATGATCTGAGTTTCATTCCTAACATGTGTCAAGCTCCAGATTATCTGAGTTTTATTCATAACATGTGTCAAGCTCCAGATTATCTGAGTTTTTATTCCTAACATGTGTCAAGATCAAATAACTTAACAAGATGCGATACCCTTTGGTTCAACATCCCTATGTCTGTCCCACATATTGAAAAGAAACTTTACTGTAGTATTTATCAGTATGCATTCATAACAAGTGTCAAGCCCCAGATTATCTCAGTTTTTATTCATAACATGTGGCAAGCTCCAGATTATCAGTATGCATTCATAACAAGTGTCAAGCTCCAGATTATCTGAGTTTTATTCATAATATGTGCCAAGCTCCAGATTATCTGAGTTTTCTTTCATAACATGTGTCAAGCTCCAGATTATCTGAGTTTTCAATCATAATGACAAATGTTTAAACCGAGTTGCATTTTGTTAGGATGTTTATTTTTATTTGCATGCATATTTTAAAAATATTTTTATGTCCATTTTCAAAAATATATCATGGAGTCTTAAGCCTATTAATTTTCTCAGTAATGTTTGGTGAATTCCGGCACTGTACTTACAAAAAGATTTAATGTTTTGTTTGTAAACATGTATTTCGAAATCATGAAACTGCACATGGCTGCGGCATTTTAACCTACTTCGTCCAGCTGGGTTCTGTTCTGTTTCTTGTTGTGTGTGGGTTTTTTTTATCAAAAGTATGGCCACTTTTACCCGTGTATTTACTTATAGTCAATTTCAATTCTTTCTTCCACCTATAAATTTGTATTTTTATTTTTGAGTAAATACTACAGTAAAGTTTCTTTTCAATGTGTGGGACAGACATAGGGATGTTGAATCAAATGGTAATGCCTATTGTTAAGCTATTTGTCCATGCAGCAGAAGACGTTTTCTAGGTTACTCCAATGAACTTGGACAAGCTCAAAATCAGTTGCATCAGACTATATCAGAGTTATAGCCTTTGATTTAAAAAAAAAATGTTTTCCAGTAGGCCTTAGACTTTTCAAGCCAGTAGAGTGATACAGGCCCTCTTGTGCATCTTGTTCCCGGAAGACTACTTAATACACGCCACTCTGTAAATGACATAATTTTAGACATGGAGGTCATCTTGAGTGACAGTTTAGTCATAAAAACACAAATCTGTCTATCCATCAGCAATTTCATAAAATAATATTCTAGTCTACATTTGAAACAGTTTAATGACAAGCGATCACAATATATTTGGAATGGATCGACCCTCTAATATTTGTGTAGGTCGCCCAAGATCGCCAAGTTGGCTAAAACTATGTCCAATTTATGGAAATTTTAAATGTCCAGCAATCGTGCAAATGTATTACTTTGATTTATATCATAATGCAAAACCAATCTGTCTAGCGTATCCTAGATACTTTTGGTGTATAGTCATACATCTTGTTTTTTCACAAATCTCAGTGTTGTAGCTGAAATACACACGATGAGCAGCCCTATGTTGCTAAACATTACACACCTACCTGTATGCATTACAATTAATTCGGAAATAGAAACAATATGTTTTGACGGAATTCAATAAAAAAAAAAAAATAAGTCCCTCTCCAAAGATTGAACACACGGAGCCCATGCTAAGGATTTAAAAGACGGTCTATTAATCATCTGAGCTAAACGGACGCAAGGCAATATATATGTTATGCGCAAAATGAGAATATGGTCAATTCCGGAATTGTTCTGCGCAAAGTAAGAATTTTTAAAATTCGCAGTATTATCGGAATTCTCAAAATGCGCGGTTCAATCCCGGAATCGTCCCTGCGCAGAGTAGGAATTTGGACAAAGTAAGAATATTTTGTTTCTAGCTGTTAATTGTAATACTGACGGCAAAGGCCTTCATTAATAATGCTGGCCCAAACATTTTGCTTGTATGTACAATAAAAGCAATAAAGTATGTTTAAATTGAAGTGATACAACGTGTGTTTATCTCCTCATTGTCTATAAAATGTATATTAATATCCACTATTTATTAAGTATCATTCAGATGTCATTACTAGCAATACCATAAACTTGTTATTTGTTCCCAAACGGTCTGTGTAAATGATTGTTTTAGTACATTTGGCAGATGTCAGATGATCTGGACAATAAGACAATTTGACATTTAATATATCAGTAAAATACTCTAATACATAGGATTAAAACATGCAAATGCAATTAGTAGTAGTAGTAGTTGTAGCGCGTGTGTGTGTGCGTGTGTGTGTCGTTCTAAGATCAACGCTACTGTTTAATTTGTAATTATGGTGATCTAGAAGACGAATACCACTTTATTTGTATATGTCTAGCATACACTGACATTCGAAAACAATATATTAAATCACGTTACTTTGTTAGACCAAGCGTTTTTAAATTTATTGAGCTAATGCAGTCTGTTAGTTTTTCTGTTATCTCAAAATTTTGTAAATGTGTATATCAAGCGACAATTATTCGACAAAACATAGTTAATCGTCATGAAAATGTACTGTAAATATCACTTAAAGTAAATACTACACCATCTATTGCACATCTATAATTATAAAAAAATGTCAACGTACTTAGTACAACCTCACGTACAATATATGTTTGTATACCTTTTCCGTATAAATCATGTTTTGCTCATTGCCCTCATGCCTATGCACATACTTATCATGATTGACTGTTGTATATTATATTATTCATTGTATCACGTAACAAGAAACATTGTAATGTTTACTTAATAAAGAATCTTGAATCTTGAATCCTATACAAACATCATGAGTGTCATCAGTGCCCACGCAGCGACGTGCAAGCGGTGAAGATCTCAGGTGGTAGTAGTTGACAGATGTTCAATATTTGACTTCTTTTTGTATATGCAAATAAATACGAAGGTATATGACACCAACCCAGGGTCCCATGTTTGTATAAAGAGATCATAGGAACATCTCTAAAATATATTATATATTGAATGCCCAATTTGACCCATTATTAGAATTGTCTGTGTCGCGTTTTGTTTTTAATTTTTAGCCGAGTAGCAAATCCAGGCTATGGTTTAGCGATTTCCGTCCATCTGTTTGTCCGTCCGTCCGTCCGTCCGTATATCCGTCTACGCGTTTTGACGTTTTGGTAAAAGTTTTTGATTTTCCTCAAAAACAAATTGCTGAAAAGCTTTGAAATTTGGCACACATGTTCAGTTAAAATGGTGAATTCGCAATCCGGCGTTTGCACCATTTGTGCTTCACTTGTTTATATGTGCTTAGCCATAATATATCTCCTTATTTCAGTAATATAAATCAGCGCTTTATTGTTTGAGGGCTTGAACTTATTTTCTCAATAAGTTAGTGCATGTTAATTATTTACCAAACCAAACTATGATTTTTTATATCTTATTTTTTTATAACAGACGGATGAAACAATTAAGCATATGTAATTAGGAACAAACAGGTTTCGAAACACTATATTCCTTTTCAAATCCCAACACAAATTCGTACTTTGCGCAAAGCATTCTCAAATTGCGCAGACACTTGGTGCCTATCTTACATCGATTAACCCCTTGCGCAATTCCGGAATAGTCCTGCACACAATTCCGAATAGTCCTGCACAATTCCCGAATCATCGGGCATCGTCCATATTCTCACATTGCGTATAACATATATATTTAAAATGTATCAGCAACTTCAAAGGTACTGGGGCAATTTGTTAAGTAGTGGGTAACCTAGTCAAATTGAATAGCCTATTGACAGTGAATATAAGAATCCATCATGAGTATCCATGTGAGATAGAGAAATCTCACCCGAGGGGTTAGAATTGCAACCAGGGACGAGGCTCTGCCGAGTGCCTGGTTGCAGTTCTAATCCCTCGGGTGAGATTTACCTCGGGATCAGAATTGCAACCAGGAACTCGGCAGAGCCTCGTCCCTGGTTACAATTCTGACCCTCGGGTGAGATTTACCTATCTCTCATGGATACTCATGATGGATTCTTATAATCTCACATGAGGAAAATAAATGCCTATCTCACATGAGCAGAAATGGGAGAGAAAAAACACCAGTGTTTCCTCTTCATCTTTATTAATTTTTAATAATTGTTTCAGGAATTTTATGATTCAGCATTGCAATACACACCCAGTATATGAAAATCCATATAGCAATAAGTAAAAAAAGAAGTGTTTTAAGCTCAAATTAGCAGTTATACTTAAAACAGATTCACACACAAATCCGACATATAGATGGAAGGAAAACAAAATAAT